>JAWQFJ010017214.1:0-15000 GCA_034096865.1 Theodoxus fluviatilis
TCCCTGCTCCTCCTCTTGGTCCTGCTCCTCCTCTTGGTCCTGCTCCTCCTCTTGGTCCTGCTCCTCCTCTTGGTCCTGCTCCTCCTCTTGGTCCTGCTCCTCCTCTTGGTCCTGCTCCTCCTCTTGGTCCTGCTCCTCCTCATCCTGCTCCTCCTCTTGGTCCTGCTCCTCCTCATCCTGCTCCTCCTCTTGGTCCTGCTTATCCTCTAGGTCCTGCTCCTCCTCTTGGTCCTGCTCCTCCTCTTGGTCCTGCTCCTCCTCTAGGTCCTGCTCCTCCTCTTGGTCCTGCTCCTCCTCTTGGTCCTGCTCCTCCTCTAGGTCCTGCTCCTCCTCTTGGTCCTGCTCCTCCTCTAGGTCCTGCTCCTCCTCTTGGTCCTGCTCCTCCTCTTGGTCCTGCTCCTCCTCATCCTGCTCCTCCTCTTGGTCCTGCTCCTCCTCCTGCTCCTCCTCTTGGTCCTGCTCCTCCTCTTGGTCCTGCTCCTCCTCTTGGTCCTGCTCCTCCTCTTGGTCCTGCTCCTCCTCCTCCTGCTCCTCCTCTTGGTCCTGCTTATCCTCTTGGTCCTGCTCCTCCTCTTGGTCCTGCTCCTCCTCCTGCTCCTCCTCTTGGTCCTGCTCCTCCTCTAGGTCCTGCTCCTCCTCATCCTGCTCCTCCTCTTGGTCCTGCTCCTCCTCATCCTGCTCCTCCTCTTGGTCCTGCTCCTCCTCCTGCTCCTCCTCTTGGTCCTGCTCCTCCTCTTGGTCCTGCTCCTCCTCTTGGTCCTGCTCCTCCTCTTGGTCCTGCTCCTCCTCTTGGTCCTGCTCCTCCTCCTGCTCCTGCTCCTCCTCTAGGTCCTGCTCCTCATCCTGCTTCTCCTCTTCCTCGTCCTTCTGTTCTTTCTTCTCCTCTTGTTCTTGCACATTCTCTTCCTTCTCCCCGCAACATTTTTGTCCTTTTCCTTTACGTGTCTGTGTTTTTTCATAGATTTTAATTCACGAGCGTACACCTATACGACCTCTCGTGTCAGGCAGACCATTGGCATAGCTCTCACACTGTCAAGACTAGACTCTGCTCTACACAGAAACCATTGGCCACCCTGGCAGCTGACCCCAATGGTTTGTGTCAATGAAGCTGGTTGCCCTCCTATTCCTCTTTGGCACTGCTCTACAAGAGTCCGTCTCGCGCCCCTCTCGTCTCTATCGCTGTCCCAGACAGCTCTCGTGTGGGGACGGTGCTGCTCACTCAGTGGATGTAAGCTTCAGGGTAAGATGTAGAATGACATTATTGACATCTGGTGTCCAAGGTGAAGGGAGATGGAAGGCGGTCTTTGAGTTTTGGGTGAAGGAAGAATGAACGTTGCAGTGTGATGTAGAATCGTGAGAAGTCGCAGTGTATTTTGTTATTCTCCGCCACAACACGAGTACTTCCAGTTAGAGAGGTATCAGTTTCAGTGGAATGTTTAGTGGGCATGGTGGAAAGTAGATTGAAAATTTCTTGACACAAATGTGTGTGCTGCCTAATATAGGCCTGGCTTGTAAGTCTGCTTTGAGACAGTTGAATCTACGTTGGCATGGTTGAAAATATCTTTATCATACTCCAACACTACATACACTTCAGTGCCGGCAAACTTTGTGATAATTTGAACAATAACAAAAATCCATCACTCTAATTACAGACTTCGACTTGTGCTATCACTTTGAACGTGGGTGTTTGTGTGTGTGTGTGTGTGTGTGTGTGTGTGTGTGTGTGTGTGTGTGTGTGCTTTTTGAGTCTGACATTTGGGCATTCATAAACTATCATTAGCATTGATCGCACCTGGACTCTTTGACACACATAAGTGTTTTCCTTATTTAAAGTCGTCTGTACATTAACAAGCGCAGTTCGCGAAATAAACATAGTTCATGCTAACTCTATGACAAAAGGAGTTTTGACGGAGGAGGGAGCCTTGGCGATGCGAAGATTTCCAATCTCTGCTGAAAAATAGGATAAATGACGGCACGTTACACTTTACTGTTCCAACATGCAGTGATGGTTTTCGATGAAGCCATGCAGTTGTACGGGAGATTATCCCACACACATTCAACACTGACGCTCTCCACACGACGCTTCGTAAACTGTACTCTCATCGCATTCAGCACGTGTTGATTGTGATGCTGCCAAGCCGCAGACCCGCATAAGGAATGCAATAGAAACTGTCCTATTTTTTGTTCAGTCGCTTGCGTCATCCACAAATATTTTCCAGTCGCTGTGCGATTAATTGACGAAGCTCTGCGAGCCCGAACCATGCCAGTTCTTGCAAACAAGAAATGGTAACATAACACAACACGACACGACACGACACGAAACGGCACGGCATGGCACGGCATGACATGACATGACATGACATGACATAACATATACTTTAGTCATCAGAATACGGAAAATAAAGTTACATTTCATTGGCAATAGGTGAATGGCTATGTAACACA
Source organism: Theodoxus fluviatilis (assembly GCA_034096865.1). Classification (NCBI taxonomy): domain Eukaryota; kingdom Metazoa; phylum Mollusca; class Gastropoda; order Cycloneritida; family Neritidae; genus Theodoxus; species Theodoxus fluviatilis. The sequence goes on from JAWQFJ010017214.1 coordinate 2,446, forward strand.
GGAACTTCGCTATGCGAGGAAAAAGGTTACAACAAGCGGTAATGTAACATGAACAAAGGTAAGTGACTGTATTGTCAGAATTTCATATCATATTCCAGTTCTAGAATAGTTGATGTTTACAATACTTATGGCAGTTGGTGACAAAGATCGATGGTATTTGTCTGTGTGTGTTTTGACTGCGAGATATGAGTCTGGAGAAGACTTATGCGTGGAAAGGGTGATCTGTGGTTCTCGTGGTGGTACGTGTCTTCTTTCGCACTTGATTGTGTTGGATCTGGCTGAAAGTATCTGCAGGTGTTCCAGTTGTAATTTGTGCCTTCGCTATGAATTTGGTCAGTGTGTTGGCATCTCTCTAGCTGGTGTTGCCTCCCCAACAGACTACAGCATAGGGCAATTCACTGCTTATTAGAGCATATTAGAATGTCTTTAGCCATACGAACCACTCAGTTTAAGCAGGCAATAAAATCAGGTCTTTAGTTTTTTCACAATGAACTCTGTGTCCTCTTTCCAGGTCAGGTACGCTCGTATTTGTATTGATTTTGCAACCAATCTCTTGCCCAACGCGATAGTTATTGTTTACGTGTAGACAAGATCTGCACCAAGTCGCAGCAGCAAGTTTTTATGTCATCAGATGAGTACATTTACTTGCATTGGTGCGCCATCCGTCATTTTGCGCCATGCTTGCAGATAGTTAGGGACTTAAAAGGCGTGTCCAAAAATGACACACCATTGTTTGAGGCAAGGTGCTGCGGAAAAGTACAAGCTAACCTAGCCACGTCTAGAGCAACGCGAGAAGCTCATTGTACAACGACGTGTTGCATACCTCAGGCGGCCGTCGAAAAGCGATCGCAACGTTCGACTGGGACCACTCAGAGCTCCTCTCACGGCCAGCATATAACGAATGCTTTCAAAACTGAGAGACATAAACCTGCAGAGGATGAAAATATAGCTTTCTGGACCCCGGGCCGTGACCAAAATCACTACCAGCCTTGTAGCGGCCATGTGCGCTCCAACTGAACTACTGAGGTCAATTATACATCCGTTCTGCATTGTCATCTTATCAACGTCTCTGCCTTGGTCCTTAAAAAAATAATTCCATGTATTCCTAAGAAAGCTGATGACAATGACACATGTATAGTATCAAAAACACTGCAGACTTAGAGTTCACAGTGACAAGGAATGCACTGTGCAGCTATGTAGCAATCGAAGTGTGCGTTCGTTACCCTTTTTAAAGACAACTCACACATTAGAAATTCATGTCAGTAGCCAGTGTTCCCTCAACATATCGAAGACGTGTGCAGTGCACGATGAAGGGACCCGAAGATCAAGCTTGAACAAAGCTTTACCTTTGCGAAGGGAGAGGCCAACAAAGTCAGCTTTGCTGCGGAATTATGCTTTGCAGGGTTTTTCGCCAGAGAAAATGTGACAATGAAAGACATACGTTGTGGTGTCGTTGTTTGTGTAATGTTTTCTTCGCGATGAGTTCATGTTTGAATGTGAGTAAAGTTTGTCTTACTTTTCTTTTTGTTACTCTTTCAAATTATCATATAATTATTCGTTTTGACTAAACGTTTGTTTTGTCATTCAGGACACTCGACAACAAACCCCTAAGGTCTGATTTCCGCCAAAGCCCTATCAAAGCTGCCTCCACCTAATTCTATTCGTTAGGAGACGTATTCACCGACATCTTGTTTCTCAGCTGAGGCTGTGGGAACAGGAATAAAATATGGCTCAGAAAGGGCAGACATGTCGTATCCATCCCCTTGTCCTTCCCTTCCCTCAACCACCCCACTCTGGTCCCATCCTCGGTCCACCCCATTCTCCACCCCTGCATCCAGTACACAGGGAAATCCGGGGACTTAATCTTCAAGCCCCAGGGGTTCCATTGGAGGCGGGTCAGGGAGCAGCAAGGGAAGTATCCGCTGTCCCGACGCGCACATGAAGGCTCGCTGCGCAAACAGCCGCGCGAACAAGACCTACTTATAGTTTTCATACACAAACAGGGGCCGGGTGTCGGGGAAAAGAGCAAAGCTGCACAGGAACACCCAACACCGCCACCAGGTGACTTCGCTTTGCCTCAAAGCGAGCCTGGAGATCCGCGCGAGCTGTCTTTGCGTGCTGGCCCACCCTCGGCACTTTTCAAGTGGAAGGCCTCGCCAATGAGAACCAGGGAGGCGTCAAATGGAAACCTGTCTTCGCCACCCACCTACCCATCCAGGCACCCTCACACCCAGCCACCCAGCAAGTCTCAAAGTCTGGAAGTCAGACTGCCACCCGACCGCATGCAAAGACGATGTGGCAGTCCGTTAGTCAACATGACCTTTGTCAGCATTCCAGGTAGTCATCAACTCCGCTGGTTAGACTATGCTGGACAGGTTTCTACCCAGTCCGTTAGACTGTCAGACTGTCAGGTTAGTTAGACAGTCTAAATAGTCAACGGACCATGCAGAACATGTGCAAGTCACTTCGCCACCCGGCCAGTTAGACCATCTGAGACTTGGCTATCGACCATCTGTGGCATCGTGTGTGTTAGCTGCTGGTTAGTCTGTAAGCTGCATGGGCAATTAGGCTACTTGACAGTCACTTGGCTGCCCAACAAGCCAGAGTACGAGTCAACGCACCCCTCAGCAAGTCAACGGGCCAGCTGGGTGCCTGCCCGTCATGCTGGGCATTTCAACTCGAATGAGCCTACTGCCGTCTTCCACTCTTTCTCAGGCAGCCACCAATGGTATCACTCATACTCTTCATTATATAGTTCCCTACCCCACCCTCTGCGTGTGCACCACAATGGCATTTGCTGGATTAGATGAGACTGAGATTTTCAGCCTTTGCATTCGATGACATCTTCCAGTAGTGTCTAGTGTCGCCATTAGCGTTAGTGTCACTGGGTTGTCGTTTATTCTCGTCCAAAGCTCGCCCTTTCTTGTTTTTAATTAGCAGTGTCCTTTCCACTATTTGAATCATTGCACTTTGCTTCACTCCTTCTCCACTCCACTCCCCCTCCACCCCCCCTACGCCCCCCCCTCCCCACCATCCCAACCCCCACCTCCACCCCCCACGTTCTTCATCACCCTTCCCTCTACAGCCTGCAAACTGGCTCCCAACTCCCACCCCCCAAATCCCCCACCCACCCTTTTTTTTCTTCCTCCCCGTTGCTTACACCTTTTCCCTGTGGATCTTTTCGTTGCACCCCTCACATCATATGCGTAGGACTGATAGCGCCACCTGGGCAGGATCAAAGGGAGACCACCCTGTCTGACACTCGCCAACTTCCGACAGCAGGTTGCAATACAGTACGCGTGGATTCTGTGGGTCTGCTAGCACTGAGGATTCGTTTCTGATAGTCCCGGGATGCATTGCTTAGCCTATCTAGCTGGCAAATAATAGGCCTTTACATCTGCTTTCATCGTTGACATACGTTGACACCGACCTATTTCTCGCAAGATCTCGCAAGGTTCCTAGCGTAAGCAACGAACGAACGAACGAACGAACGAACGAACGAATGGATTTATTGAATAGGCCACCGGCCCCTTTCAGGTATACAATGTAAATACAAATCAATACATTTAAAATATACAGTGTCAATATATTTGTAATTGACAGTGTCAATTCTTACGAGAAAATTACTTAAATATAAAAGCTGTCCCGCTCCGCGGACTCAAGCGCATCCTGTCTACGTTTGAATGCCTTGTACAAAAACATACTAGTTGCTCTTATTGTCTTCCTGTGTTTACTGGACATTAGGCGTTTTACCGGTTCATCGACGTTCGAATCTAACGAAGCAAATATGAAACGTTCCCTTAAATCGTACAATGTAGGGCAATAGAGTAGAAAATGGGTCTCTGTTTCTTCTCTTTCTCTGCAGAGCGGACACAAATTAATGCCATCACCTGTCGTGTATCTGTATTTGTGACTGAATAAATCCGTAATTCCCATCCTGAAACGTATATAAATATCTCTAAATACTTTTTTTATCTATATCGTATAGGTACTGTTCGGTTCCAAAAGATATTTTGAAGAGTCTATAGAAAGAATATCTACTACTATGCCGTACTCGCACTTCCCAATCAGTACAAAATCTGCTAATGAGTTTTTCTCTGATGTTTCTCAGAAGTGCTGTCTCATTGGTAACCCGCTGGTTTGACCATACATTTTCTAAATCGCATTCTATAAGTATCTTTTTGATTTTGGTTGCCCAAAAATCTTCATTTTTCGGTGTACACAGCATCATCTGATAAACTCTAAAGGGTAACCTACTTTCGTCCATCTTCAAGATTTTAAGCCAGTACTTGATACTACGTAACTTGGCATTGATAGACAGAGGAAAACGCCCAGTGTCTCCATAGATCATATCATTAGGGGTTCGTGAAGAAACGTTAAGGAAACTTTTCAGAGCCTGTAGATGTACATTTTCTACCGTATGACAATCATCCATTCCCCAGATTTCAGCTCCATACAAAAGAATCGGCTGAATTTGTGCATCAAACAGTTTAAAATACACATCTGGTGTTACCTGCGCAATCTTTCTCAATGTCTTAGTTAACAGAAAAAGAGCAGCTCTTGCTCTACAAGCCAAATCCTTCTGTGTCTCTTTGGAGCATAATTTCGTCGAAAGTATGTTGCCGAGATACTTGTAATCGCTGACCACTTCCAGTTGTACGTCACCTAGATACCATCTTTCATATCTGGCCAAATATCCACCTAGTCTGTATACAACTACTTTCGTTTTGTCTGTGTTAATCTTCAGGCCAAGTTTATCTGCTGCGCTTTTAAGACAGTTTAATTGATTTTGGAGACCAACTGCTGTATCAGAAAGCAGAGCGACATCGTCTGCAAAAAGGAGGGCACTTAAATCAGGTGTGTTGGGTAAAAGTTGTATACCGTGCTTGCTGTTTTCCGAAATCTCTTCAATCAGGCAATTAATTAGGTAAGAAAATAAGATCGGGCTGATTTTGCAGCCTTGTTTTAGTCCCGAGGAGCACTCAAAGAAGTCTGTTAGACCCTCCCTCCCTCTTACGCAGTATCGCACTGATCCGTACATGGCTATCAAAATATCTAAGATTTTTCCTGTAATCCCATTTTCTTGCAAAATTTTCCACAATATACTCCTGTCCACAGTATCAAAAGCTTTTTTAAAATCTACATAACCAATATAAAGTTTTTTGTGTTTACATAAATATTTTTCAATGATACCATACAGAATGAATATGTTGTCAACTGTCCCATACCCTTTTCTAAAGCCCGCCTGTTCTTCTCGAATAAGGTCATGCTGATCTGCCCAGTTCTGTAACCTGCAGCAAACAACATGGGTAAATACTTTACTGAAGGGGCTAGATAAAGCAATACCTCTGTAATTATCAGGATTGTCACTCGGTCCACGTTTGTGGATCGGCACAATGATAGCCTCCGACCAAACATGTGGAAACACACCATAATCAAATATAGCACTGAATAGATACAATAATAAAGGCAACAACAAGTGTTCAGCTGATTTTAACATTTCAGCTAATACACCATCTAGCACTGAGGATTCGTTTCTGATAGTCCCGGGATGCATTGCTTAGCCTATCTAGCTGGCAAATAATAGGCCTTTACATCTGCTTTCATCGTTGACATACGTTGACACCGACCTATTTCTCGCAAGATCTCGCAAGGTTCCTAGCGTAAGCAACGCGCCCCAGAGAGAGCGGCGAGAGAAGGAACCTTTCTTAGGACTATCCTTTTCGATAAAACCGCGATGGAAAGAGCGTGACGTCATTTGAAAGAGGAGGCAACTCCAATCTAACTTTCTTTAGTACAAGGAAGGGTACTTTGGAATCGTTCTGTGGTGTTGATTTAGTCGTTACCTGCAAAGGTACATTTTTAAAAAAAGACCCTTACATGTAGAAATGTATAAGGCATTACCCCGTTGAAAAAAAAAGTTTTACTTGCTTCATAATATTTGTCGCAGCTAAGCTTCAACCGATAATCATGTGAGATCAGGAAATAGTTTCGTTTCTTTGTAACTTCTGTCTTTTAACATATGGACTGTTTATCATTCTCATGAACTTTTTTAACATTTCGATGTTTTATTGGAAAAAGTGTAGTTTAAGCAAAAACCGAGGAAGCTGTGAAACAGTCTATTAACAAAACACGCAAAGGAAAAATTAATCTAAAAGAACAAATGTACTACTGCGAGAACTCCAATTTTGAAATGCTCTCTGTTTCTCTCTCTGTCTCTCTCTCTCTCTCTGTCTCTCTCTCTCTCTCTGTCTCTCTGTCTCTCTGTGTCTCTCTCTCTATCTCTCTCTCTCTCTGTCTGTCTCTCTCTCTCTCTCTCTGTTTCGGCATTGATAGGCGGTCTCGACGAGTGAGTGGGCCCAGAGGTCATTTCACTTCTTCCCGTTATCAACTACTGCCTGCCGCCATCTTGCGGAAGGGAGATAATCGCACTGCTTACCATGAGGGCTCTACTGGCGTCTGTGCGAACTTTGATTATTTATCGCTTTTTCAACTGTGTCTTCCTGAGCCTGATTCCTGGCGATAGCCAAGTCAAATTCGCCTGCTGAGATCAAGTACATCGAGTCTGACCCCAAGATGCTGCCCACCCATCATTCCCCTAGCCTCGTTTTCATCTCCAGTCCTCGTCCCCAGGCAAATGGCGGAGTAGCGGCGAGCGCAACCGGAAGTGACGACAGATCAGGGAAGACAATCGCTTTCCTACTGCCGCCCACGTGGTCTTAATCAAGATGGTCGACTCAATAAAGCGAAGTCGTGATGGGAGCGGGGTAGAGCTCCAGGAGAGAATGACCCGTAGCAGCGCAGCGTGAGGGAGCAAATTGAGTGGAGGCTGCTGCAGCGTCAAACGGGGGTTGCAAGTCAGTCAGTCCACAGACGTCCGTCACTCGGTAAGCTCGTTTGCCAGTGAGATGAGGCCCGCACTGCTTGATAAGGATGCAAGGAAGGTCGGCGGGGAAGAGTTCATAAAACCATTGGGAAGTAGCCTGGTATCGTCCCGCGTCGTCTCAGAATTCGTCTCCCCAAATCATTTGGCTGTAATCATCTTGCAACTGAAAGGGAGCCCCTCCGAGTTTTGGATGTGTGCATGAGTTCATTCCGGTAGACTGTATCATTGTATGGGGATGGAAACTGGCTGCGGACTTTAAGGGCGTTACCACTACGACAGACCGACTTGGATTCTGAAATCGATTACTCCAACCATACAACACGAACATTTTGTGTTCATTAAAACACCATGTTCCCTTTTTTATTCAAAAGACACTGGAGCCATTTGAATACTGAAAATGCCCTCAGAGACGTTGTTGACTCATTGTATTACATATCATTTATAGCTCCACATATCCCAGTAAATGTCCAGTTGCTTCGCAATTCTTATGATTAAGTTTATATCTCGAACATTTTCTCCATCTTTTTCTGTTAAAAAGATACACCGCACACTTCTGACACATCACAGGATCAAAAGTAGTTTATTTCTGCCGGGGTATGTTTCTGACTTTTTTTTTCTTCTTTTTTTTCTTCTTTTTTATTGGGGGGGGGGGGGGGGACAAGACTATGTGGACCTAGATTGAGTGCTTTGGTTTAATGTGTTAGTGTACAGTGTCCCATGTCCTCACGAGAAACGGCAAAGAGATGGTAAAATATATTCAATATTATTGAGAGAAAATAATGGATAGTCTCGATAAACGGTTTCTTTGGCTTCATAAAGATGAAGTTGAATCAAGTAACAGATTCGGAAATAAAGATTCATGATATGGATTTCCACCGATACACGATGTCATGAGACAAACAACGTCACTGATTTCAGGCCTGGTCTAATTGGGCGTAGGACCCGATGTTAAGGGAGGGAAATGGCGGAAGCGGCAGAAAGAGCCTCATGCTGGATCTGGACAATGAGAAACGGGGGCAACCAAGACGCCACATCCAGAACGCTCTAGCCAAAGACCTTGCCTCACAACTTTACCCCCAACCCTCACTCCCCACTCCAGTGTTCACAGAAGCTGTGACACCATGAGCCAATAGGCAGGCACCTGGAGTCATGACCAGGTGTGGCCCACCCCCACCCCCACCCCGAGAGTGCCAGGAAGTTATAGGGCCGAAAGACTTGTTGTCGAGGATTCTTTCTCTGACGACCGTCCTGTTGGCAATGCTCCTCTCATGAGTTTCTTTCTTCCTTCGTGACCGATTCAGGCCTGTTCTGATTGGGCTTAGTACCCGATGTGATGGAAGTCGCAGTTGACTCACGTCATCTTGTAGTCGGGGACTGTTGCATATGAATACGCTGCAAGTGACTGCAGTGATAAGCATGCCGACGCCTCTGCCGCATCACTGAGCTACACTATAAGTCAGGTTGCATCACGTGGCCACACAGCTGAAACTCGGCCTTTTTACGCAGCGCCTTCTACAACAGGTCGATCTGAGCAATGTAGCAATTTTGATGAACTTTGATGTGTTCTTCATATATCCAATGGTAAATTAATGCTGTTTTTTAATACAGTGTTTATCTATGCAGTAATTATAAAATTAGGACGTCTGTAAACGCGACATGACGGCAGGAGGCATCAACCCAGCAGGCTGGGAAACGTTGGCCGTTGACCGCAGCAGCTGGAGACACGCCGTCAAGACTGGCATCCAGGCCAGCGAGAAGAGGAAACAGGAGCAGTGGGAGGAGAAGAGAGAACGCGGACGACAGAGGATAGCGTCGGCATCTACAGAGCCACGCCAGGACTTCACATGTGACAGTTGCAACAGAGCATGCCGCTCAAGGATCGGGCTCTACAGCCACAGAGTGCGCTGCCGCTCAACCCCGGACTGACCAAACCTGGCGCATACTCCATGGTCTCACGAGACTGACGGATGCCAACAGCAACAACAACAATTATAAACATGAGCGTTTTGCTTACGAACCGAAGAAAACAATGGCGGACACAGCATGTTTAACTACGTGAACATTCGAGTCTCAAAGATCCGCCTGACCAGCCAATCAGGACGCAGCATCGGTCACAAGGACACAGACGGACATTGAACTTCAAGGTACATGTACATCGACGTCAATGTCGTACATCGGACACTTGCTGCAAGACCCAGAATCACTAACGGCAAAAGGAAACATCGGAGAAATAGACGTAAGAATCGCCCAATTTGAACAAGCCTTAATTAAGAGTCGTGTTGTCATTTCTGTTTCAATCAAATTTTGTTAGCATGAATGATATATATTTGAGCGTGCTGTGCCAGCATGGTGACACGCCGTAAAAACATTTTTCGTCTCAGCGTCTGCGGGGGAGTGCATTTCCTATAATTCAAACTCGTGTGTTTGCCCATGTTTCACAGGCGTGTTTTCGAAAAACTTTGAGCTGCGCAGCGTGTCAAATTGCCTGTATCTACAGACGCAAACAAGCACAGCCGGACCGGTTAACTTTGAATCAATTAGACTATGTGGGGGGTGGAGCACACACAGGTCAATGGGGGAATGCTTGGGGAGGAGGAGGAGGTGAGGAGGGGAGCCTGTCGCAACAGGAAGGGTGGGGACAGCCAGGGGTCTGGATGAGGTCACAGTTGTCTATTACAACATCGGGATCAGGAGGCAAAGGGTAGAGGAGCCCTTTGGAGGTGGCTGTTACAACACAGGAGACAGGTGTCTCAACATCTCGCCCATGTGGAGTAGCGGCACCCCCTCCCTCTGTCCGATCCCCAGGCGCAACCCCCCTCCCTCGTCTCTCTCTTTCTCTCTCTCTCTCTCTCTCTCTCTCTCTCTCTCTCTCTCTCTCTCTCTCCCTCACACACACACACACACACACACACACACACACACACACACATACACACACTCTCTCTCTCTCTCTGACATACACTCTCTCTCTGACATTCTATCTCCTTTTCTCTCTCTCTCTCTCTCTCTCTCTCACACACACACACACACACACACACACACACACTCTCTCTATTTCTTTTCTTACTCTCACAAACTCTCCACCTAACTCATCCCTCCCTCTCTCTTTCTTCTCATCTTTTTGTCTCCTAGCTGCCCCCGCTGCCATTGCAAATTGCTCCTCACCGCACCCCCCACACCGCCTGATTCCACAGTTACCTCCCCTTCCAGGATGTGCATTGTCTCCCTTGTTATCCTGTCCCGACTTTTATTGTGTCACGTGACTCTTGAGGTTAAAAAAAATTCAACATGGCGTTTGTTTGGATGTCTCGTCTCTGTTTTTACATCTGTTTCTGTTTTTCCTGTACACACCATCGTCCTCTTTTTCTGTCTGTGTTTCTGTTTCCTTTTCCTGGACTATTTTCCCTTTCTCTGTATGCAACTAAAATAAGTTTAAAAGTCATCGTCTATTTTCAAGCAACCAGAGGCATTGTCAAAACAATGGTTTAAACCATCTGAAACATTGCTTACATACATGACAAAGAATAGAAAAAAGACTAAATTCCTCATTTGTTTCTACTCATAGATAAGAACAGAAAAAAGTTAATGTCAGCGGCCAGATTGGTTACTCAAGAATATTCTCGTGTTCCGATTCTAGTTTGGTAAGATGGAGTCCTGAGACAATAGGCGCGTAACATGCTGGCCTAATCCTTTCATGGTGTCTTTGACCCTTATAACCACTACAGAGAGAGTTCCATCATGAAACAATCAACGTGGTTTTAATGTAGCTTACTTTTCCCCCACATTGTTTCAGTTGCGCATTCGAAAGTACGTATTAAAGATACATAGACTATTTGTTTTTTATTGCATTTCTAGCTTGCATTCTTTCTTCCATTCTTTCTTTCGAAATCTACATTTCGAACTTGAAGATACCCCCAAACAATACAACTTTCGTAACACGTTCTCTGTGAAAGTTTTCTTTTTTTTTAAATCACGACTAACTGAAAAATGTTACTTTAAAAAAGCAAATGAAATGTTGCTGCTGATTGTGACCAAGTCGCTTCCATTCTGCATGGGCACAGGTAAACGTCATCGAGGTTTTTACGACGCAATACCTTGAATCCATTGCTGCTTTACTGCCTGGAGTCCTCAAAGTGGTCACGCCTTGTCTCCGTTCGTTACTGCCCGGAGTCCTCAAAGTGGTCACGCCTTGTCTACGTTCGTTACTGCCCGGAGTCCTCAAAGTGGTCACGCCTTGTCTCCGTTCGTTACTGCCCGGAGTCCTCAAAGTGGTTACGCCTTGTCTCCGTTCGTTACTGCCCGGAGTCCTCAAAGTGGTCACGCCTTGTCTCCGTTCGTCACTGCCTGGGACTGAGATTCCTATCTTGCTCCAGAAGGAGATTAACCAACTGCAGATTGCGCTGTCGTGCATTGTTTGGTGAACAAGAGAGGAGGGATGGAGAACAATGAGGAAAGGGGGAGAGTGGGGGGGAAGGGCAATGACGGGATGGAGTGGAAGGGGAGGTAGGATGAGAAGAGAAAAGATTCTTACGTGTAGCGAACGTTCTGTGCAAGTAATACCCTGAGCCTATTCCTCTCCCAACTCCTATACAACAACGATGAGAACGAAGTTGGGGGTGGGAGGTTAGGCGGGGGTGGGTGAAGGTGGGAGTAGGTGAGGGGGGGGGGGGGACTGCAGGGAGCGATGGGAGAAAGGAGTTGGATGATAGTAGTGCACGTTCTGTTCAGGCTATAATTCCGACTCCCTTCTTCCTCCCCCATCTACTCTCCAACAGTCGACCCCACCCCTTCATTCCGCCACCCCCTGGCCTCACATCACCCGTACCATCATTTCTGCTCCACTCTCCCCCATCTCACGACGTTGTCTTGGACAAATCGGCTCCAGATGTCGAGTCTCTCACAAGCGCCACCATTAGCTGTCTGGCCAAACCCTCCCCAGAGGAAACACCCTACACCAGACTGCACATCGGAGAGGGACGAGTCACCCCGGAGTCGGGTTAGACCAGAACGCCGCCATTTCCCGACGGTACTGACGCGGGTCTCGCCCTGTCTCCAAGAATCTCGCAAGATGGGAAAAACTCTCAAGCTCTGCGCGTCGCTATGTCTGTCTGTCACCTCGTGTTTTCACGTGTGGGCCGACGTGAGACTAACGAGAGGCGACAAATATAGTGCTTGGCCAACAAACTCCTTCCAGGACGGAAGCCTGCGGCATCACTCATTCCCACACGTGACACAGACACGGACCGAGGACGTTGGGTGCACTTGGTTTCCGGTCCCCCTTTTCCCACTCAGTTGTCACAATACCGATCCTTTGATGGTGCCGAGGATATTCTATAGGATACGCCTGTTGTACAACTTTTGGGCATACAGCTTATTCTCCGTCTCAGCCAAGGACATCGAGCGTTTTGTCATTTCCTCCAAGCCCGTGACTGAAATGGGGATTTATAAAAATGTTGGTGGACCGTGTAGAGAGAAAACAATACTTATTACTGGTTTCATTTGTCACTATACCGACCTTTTGATGGTGCCGATTATATTCTGTAGAATAGACCTACTGTACAACTTTTGGCAATATAGTACATTCCCTGTCTCAGCCAAGAAAACTGAAAGTTTCATCATCATTTCTTCCAAGCCCGGAACGGAAACAAACACTTATGAAAATTTTGATC
>JAWQFJ010017214.1:25000-27500 GCA_034096865.1 Theodoxus fluviatilis
AAAGGCATAATGAACAGGGACAAAGTCACACGAGTTATCCACAAAGACCGGATACGAGACGAGAATGGCGTCCCTTGCTAACCATGTGACGAGTCTACGAGGGCGATGCCATCTTGGCTGCAGGGAGCCACACCCGTCTCGCCGCCAGGATCAAAGGGCCCGCCATCTGCTTTACGCTGACAAAACCACCTCCATCAGATACACGGCCTGATCTGCAGTTATCTCCCCTAACGTCTGTCTCGCATAGCTAGGTTGTCTGCCCCTGAATCGCTCTCCAGTGGGTGAGGTATGTTTCGCTTTGAAATCTGAAATAATAGTTTAGGCACTTGGGGCTTAAGAACATTTTGCTTTGTTACAGGGGAACTCATTCAATCGCACGGACTCCTAACTGATTCTTATTAAATGCGATCGTTCTCCCAAAATGGGTCTGTCTTATACCAAAGAACTTAGACAACAAGAAGCGTCACCACGATTTTACGCAGGACGAGATTTAGCCGGCGGTTTGCGTGAGTTGCGTCCCTTGTTTTTGGTTGGATGGCAGGCGAAATCAATGCTTGGAGAGATTATGCTCTAGCTACCGATTTTATGAGCCAGTGAGTCTCTCAAATTGACAATAAACTGATGACTGCTCTAGTGTTTAAACTGCCAAGACTGAACCGACAGGCAAATGAAGACAACGACTTTAGATCTGATAGGTGGTCATTCAATGATCATAGTATACTATGTTTGGCAAAGAACTTAGACAACAAGAAGTGTACCAGCGCCCTTGGCAGCAGGACACTGGTCTCATTGACTTGAGACACTACACACTGAGAGGCAGCCTCGACATCGGCTGAAGCGCTTGAGTCTCACTGAGTGGGAGTATCGCGCGGTATAAGAGTGATTTATAATAATAATAATAATAATAATAATAGCTAGAGCATAATCGCTCCATGCATTGATTTCGCCTGCCATCCAACCAAAAACAAGGGACGCAACTCACGCAAACCGCCGGCTAAATCTCGTCCTGCGTAAAATCGTGGAGTGACGCTTCTTGTTGTCTAAGTTCTTTGGTTGAAGGAAGAACACTACTGAAGACTTGACGAGGGGAAGGGCCTTGTCTTATATGAGGGTCCTGCGATTGGCTGGAAAATGACCGAGTTCACTCGTGTCCGTGCAAAAAGTATAAATATGCCTTCAAAACCAGCGCCAAGCGCTGGCGAAAACAACAAGATCTAACGCCGCCTCAAGGATTACATCACTCTTCGCGCCAGAAGTTATGTCATACTTCCTCCATACACTCATCGTTGAGAGAAGAGACGTCGATGGTGGCGTCACTCTTTGCGCCAGAAGTTACGTCATACTTCCTCCCCACACTTCACGTTGAGAGAAGAGACGTCGATGGTGGCGTCACTCTTTGGGCCAGAAGTTACGTCATACTTCCTCCCTACACTCCACGTTTGAGAGGAGATACCACGCTAAGCGACGCTCCTATCCATCTCCCAGTGAAGACGTGTTTGCAACGCCCGAAGCCGTCCATACAGAACGAAAATCGTCGACTGAGAGCTAGGCAGAAGCCTTTTTGAAAGAATACAAATTGGTGTGCTATGGTTGTGCTTGTGATTGAATACAGTTGTTTCCCCTTCCCTCCGGTGATAACGTTGATTCATCCCTCCATCACCCTGGCACGGTAGATGAAAACCTTTTGACAATTTGACCTATGACCTCACCATCTTTCTGTTCTGTCTTGGTTCATTGATAGAATTACTGTGTGAGAGTGTGTCACAAGTGGATCATAGTGAATTCCCCTAGACCTTTGACCTTTCAGTATAACGAGCTGGTCCGGCTTGTGACAGGGACATAAACAGTCAAACAGTGTGGGTAGGTGTGCTGCTCCGCCGCTGTTTCCGTCATATCCAGGGCCACACGTGTTGCTAAAATAAGTAACTCTCTATGCTGTGTGAATCTTTAATCTACTCGCTCTGTTAAGAAATTATGATACAGCAAATGTATTCTAAGAACGGTTGTTAAAAGTACTGCTGACCAATGAAGTCTCGAAAATAATAGTTACGTGGGGTGCTTTTGAGTAAACACTTCAATTTTACCACTCCGTGAATGGACACTATCTGCCACAATGCAATCATGTGCGCATCAACCTGATCAAAGTATTAAATTCCTTTTCAATCAAAGCACCATTCATCAAACCTCGAGGGATTCCAGCCGAATGTTGTACTCGGTCAGGTTTTTTCTTCCTTATTTTACACATTTATCTACCACATTCAGTTTTTATCTAAGCGCTCTACCTGAAACTTAAACACTTCGTGCCTGTCTGTGACATTGCAGGGTTTGCGGATGCTAGCTACAGTTTAATTTTCTTCCTATACAGTAAGGTACGAGACGAAGCTCACTGCTGGGTCGTGGAAGGGGGAGATCCAGCTGATGAGGAACAGAGGGAACCCACACATCAAGGGCAGACTCTACACAAAGCCTTGCTTTGGCAGTCAGTCCATTCCGCCATTCC
>JAWQFJ010017215.1:0-12500 GCA_034096865.1 Theodoxus fluviatilis
TTCTATAGCCATACTCTTTATCGATAAACTTCCTGGCATGTTGCCATATGAAATGAGGAGAGCTTTATGTGTCTGGCTATTTTCGGAGTGCTGTGCTGTTGCTTCACAACTAGTGTGCATCTCTATTCACATGAACTGTGCTTTGACAGAGTGACGCGAGTCCTCCAGAAAAGACGACATCACAAATTCGAGCGGAAGATGTATCAGCATCGATGTACCATATGGATGAGTGGCTGCAGCCGCTCGGACGTGGATAGTGCAGAAAGGGCGAGCCCGCAGGGAGACGAGGAGCCGACGGCACGCAGCAGGCCTCCTCAACAACAATTGCGTTTGAGCAGCCCAAGGGACAATGAGGCAATTTGGAAAACGCGAAGATTTGATTGCGCGTAGGACAGTGTAGATACGATTTAGTAAACCAAACTATCTCTAACCTCAACACGTACCAACGATCTATATATCTATCTATGCATTATTTGGAATATGCAACTCATGTAACTCATGCATGCTCTTTTCAATGCTTTGAGTACCACGAGTACTGACACACGGTGACTGTTTAGTGATTAATTCCTAAAATGTCCTTAACTTGTCAATCAATGACTTTGTTTTTTCATGTACGGTTATATTCACACTTAGTAACTATTTCTGGATCTAAATTCAATCCGTACCAATTTTTGGCCTTCTCACGTCATTGTGTGTGTTGTCGTGGTGTGTGCGTGTTGTGAGTGTGGTGTGTGTGTGTGTGTGTGTGTGTGTGTGTGTGCTGTGTGCGCTCTGTGTGCATGTGTGTGTATGTGGATGTGTATTTGTGTGTTTGTATGTGTGTGTGTGTCTCTCTCTCTCTCTCTCTCTCTCTCTCTCTCTCTCTCTCTCTCTCTGTATCTGGCCGGGTACGTATGGCTGCTGGAGAATTCTTCTCCTTTTCAAGAAAATGCTACAGTTATTCAAGTGAAGGATTCAAGACAGTTTATCGGGCTTGGACCGGACCACCCCTGGAACCCATGCAGGTCCTAAGGCAATAATTCCAGGCCTGGAATAGGCAAGGCCTGGATGCCAGGGCTGGTCTAGGGCTGGCCCAATTATATGTTTTAAAAACATTTGTATGTTTTCCAGAAACATTTGATTAACATGGTCAGAAAACGTTTTCTAAATGTTTTCCTGTGCATTTCATTAACGTTTTAGAAACGTTTCTGGTAAACGGAAAAGAAACAAAATTCAAACCATTATAAAACATTTAAAAACGTTTTAGATTGGTTTGATTTTGGTTTGATTTTGGTTTACAAGAAACGTTTCTAAAACATTATTAAAATGTGCAAGAAAACATTTTGGAAATGTTTTCTGCAAACGTTTTTTAAACGTTTCTGGAATTGCTTTGGATCGCTTCGGATTGCATATCCAATGCGGAAAACCAGCCTCGGGTGAAATATGAGTAATATGTTGCTATTGTCGCTGTTGTTGTTGCAGTTATTGTTGTTGTAGCATCTGTTTGTATGTTGTTGCTGGTAGTACTACTACTGCTGCTGTTTCTTTAGTTGGTTTTGTTGACGTAATTTATGTCGTCGTCGTTGTTATTGTTGTGTTCTTGTTAATGTTACCGTTGTCGCTGTGCCTGTTGTTGTTGTCGTCGTCGTCATCGTTATCATTGTTGATATTGATACTGTTGTTGCCAGTTTTGTTGTCGTTACCGCTGCTACAATTATTGTCGTCATCGTTGTCGATTTTTATTGTTGTCGTATTCGCTGTTGCTGCTAGCCCCGAATGTATGCTGTGTGGACTGTCTGACTGAAGAATGTATGTTGTATGTCTGTCCGCCTTCGTATCACGTCTTGAATGGTACGCTTGTGGTTCGGACAGTGTCATCAGTTAAAACATGTACGTGTTCTATTGTCGATCTAATCCAGACGCAATCATCGCCTTAACAACAACAACAACAACAACAACAAAGGTTTACACACGGAGTAGACTACCATGACACCAATTTTTAACTGCTGCTTTTGTTTCCTAATCAGGCCCATGGAAAGAAGAACAAATGACGGAGACAAATGTGGCGGCCCTCTCCGCCAGGGATATTCTGCAGAGACGCGCCTTCATTATCAACATCCGGTCATGCTGACTGCACTTCCGGTGACCTGCAGAAACTTTTTACTCCCCGATTTCGAAAGTTGTGGACTATATGGAATAAAGCCTTTGCTTTTCTCTGACTGTTGTTGGTAATTTCTTCCCGTTTCACTTCGAGTTTAATCATCCTAGAAGTAAATTGGAATGTAAAAGCCATCTCTGTGTTGGAGGTCAACTGACGGAAAGACGACTCGTATTAGGAATCAATCTCTACTGTGCTGTGACTATTTCTTGCGTACCGTCAATAGATACAGAACTCTTCTAACTTGAGCCAGGACAGACGAAAATCAAAATCAGGTAGTCCGTTTTGAAGAGTTTTATGAGCTCACGTGTTTCACTTCACAGCAGACGAAAACCGCGGCGCATAAGTGACTAACAAACATTTGCTCTCGCCTTCAAACGTTGTACTTTACTTTCAGAACTCTTTTCTGGAGGTCACACACATGAAGGAATTCCTGGAGCGCTGAGCTAAGCATACGTATTTTGGCAAGACTACTAGGGTGACATGGATAAGCTAGGTCATGTGGAGTGACGTAGACTGGGGGACACGTGTTACTTGAAGACACTCCGCACCCTTCTATCTCAGTAGGCAGGCAACTTGCCCTGTGGTGGGGCTCTGCAAATAAATGGAAACGTATTCAATGATATAGAAATTCCCAGTGCTTTGCAACAGAAGTCTACGAAATGGGACAGTGTTTACTTCAAGTTCAAGTGGCACTGAGTGCAAATTCCATTGATAACCCCTTTCCATCCGCTAGGATACTAAAGTTTTCATTATCAAACAAGGTTCTGCATTTAATCAACAACAGTGTGACGTTCCCGAAACCCTGAGTGGCACATGTTAACACCGGCCTATTCCTCGTAAGATCCTTGTGACGTAACTTGCACGGGTGCCAGAACAGCGAGAATCTTGCGAATGATATGCAGGTGTCAACGGGTGTCAACATTACTCTGACTGCTGCATATATGACGCTTTCAAGTGTTGTCAGCTGTTGACACATGCCTGTTGTAGTGGCCACACACAGGTTCCAACCGTGAGTTCGTTCATGCAAGGGGGGAGGGACTTACGTGAGGAGATTGACACCCACAGGCTGCCACACGCTCGCCACACAAGCCAGCAAGCTCGCGCACTCTCATTTCTGAGAGCATGTACGGACACTTACCGTAGTAAGTGCTCGTGAACTTGCTTCGAATGACGTTTCCGCGTTTGCTGCAAGATTCAGTTTTCAGTCGAGTAATCAATCTTCCGTTTTCCCGGCAGCTTCTGCTTTTATAGCAGCGACTGACCCCACGTGATGACCTCGTGGTCTAGGGGAGGTAACCCGAACAGCTTGATGACAGTTTCAATCCCTACCACAGGCCTATACCTCTCGAGATCTTGTTTACGTCGTGTCAATGCAATGCACGCCTGGTTGACGCCTGTGAGGTTCTTAAAGAAAACTAGAAGGCATTTTCAGAAAGACGTGCCACACCTTGGTTGACGCCTGTGAGGTTCTTAAAGAAAACTAGAGGGCCTTTTCAGCAAGATGTGCCACACCTTGGTTGACGCCTGTGAGGTTCTTAAAGAAAACTAGAGGGCCTTTTCAGCAAGATGTGCCACACCTTGGTTGACGCCTGTGAGGTTCTTGTAGAAAACTAGCGGGCCTTTTCAGCAAGATGTGCCACACCCTGGTTGACGCTTGTATGACAGCAGACGATCAATTTCCCGGAAAGTAAAATGACAGAAAAAGAGGAAGAGAGGAGTATGAAATCATACAACAGCGGGCTTTGTCCGCTACCCTGCTCGCCTCCTCCCTCCTTCCCAATCGGTTGACATTTTCCTCCTTCTCTTGCAGTTCCTGCTTCTTCTTCTCCTCCTCCTCTTGCTCCCCCTCCTTCTGCTCCTGCTCTTCCTCTTGCTTCTCCTCTTGCTTCTTGTTATGGAGGCCGGATGTACATACCTCCCTTTTCAATTTCAGTTGACTTTTTGTGGTTGTGGAGGATTGTTCTCTCTTTTGCGATTTTGTGCCGCTCTGTTCTGTCTTCCGCGTTGGGTTTTACTCCGTTTTTACACTGTCCTTTTTTCTTGCCCTGTTGGCGGGGTTTTTGATCTGTATTCTGGCTTTATCTTTATCCTTTTAGTCTTGAGATGCTTTTTTGCACGTGGTAGTTGAGGTTCCTGGCGTGAGTTTTTATTCAAGTTTTAACTTTTGTTAACGGGAGCGAGGATTGCCTTTTTATCATGCCCCGCTAAATTACGGAGTCCCACAGGGCTCGGTTCTGGGTCCTCTGCTGTTTCTACTGTACACCCAACCACTTTCCAACGTAATTGACAGTCATTCATTCTCTCACAGTGAATTTGCTGATGACACGCAACTCTACAACTCCACTCATCCCAGTCAAATCCAACTTCTTCTCTCTGCAAGTGAACTTTGTATTTCTGATGTGAAACAGTGGATGACACAGAACAAACTCAAACTTAATGATTCAAAGACCGAAGCTCTCCTGGTTGGCGGTAGAGGCGAATTCGATCAGGCCCTGAAACTAACCATAGGCCAGAGTGAGATAGAATTCTCAAAGTCTGTTAGGAACTTAGGTGTCATGTTCGATGATGATCTTTCTATGAGAGTTCATGTGAACAAAGTTTGCCAGTTAGCTTACTACGAGTTAAGGAAAATTGGCACTATTCGTCACTATCTTTCACAACAGGCCACTCAAACCCTTGTCACTTCCCTTGTTCTGTCCCGTCTTGATTATGGAAATTCTCTTCTTGCCGGCATTCCTGGCACTCTGCTAAACAAACTGCAAAAAGTCCAAAACACTGCTGCTAGACTAATCTTTAGATGTCCCAAGAGAACTCCCACATCCAAACTCCTTCGTGCACTGCATTGGCTCCCCGTCGCTCAGAGGATAGAGTATAAGCTAGCCATTATGTGTTTCAACTTCTTCAATCAAACTGCACCACACGCACTCAAAGAAATTCTCACTGTCTACACCCCCGCTAGAAATAACCGTTCAGCTGCAGACACCAAAACGTTAAATGTCCCCCGTCGCAAAAAGATAACCCAAGGACAGCGAGCTTTTTCCTACATCGGCCCTGTAACATGGAATAGCCTACCTTTCCCTGTCCGTCACTCTAATTCCATGTCCCAGTTCAAAACCTCCCTCAAGACACACCTGTTCCGGTCAGTCTTTCCTGACGAGCAGTGAAGGCGCCTCTTTTATGTTTCGTGTTTTGCCTGCTACTTAATTAATTGTATTGTATTTAATTGTTCTTTTTATTTCAATTGTATAGTATGTGAGTGTTAGAATGTTTTGTATGAGTGTAGACTTTATCATTGTACACGCCATGAGCTTGCTATTAGGGAAGGTATGTGCGTTATAAATAGTCTGTATTATTATTATTATTATTATTAAAGCCAGAGACTAAACCTGAGATGACCTTGCCACATCTGACTGTGCAGCTGTTAGCTGTTTACCCTTCTTCTTTTTGTTTTGTCGAGACGCGGCGACCTGCAGTCCGGTGAGCGAAACTGTGTATTGCTCTATACAGAGGTCGATATTTTAGTGTTATTTTACTAGAGTATGTTATTTTATGGATACCTGTATGTAAACATATTTAACTCTAGTGAAGGTGAATATATTTTTTTAAGTCTCCCCTTTGTTCGTGTGTTTCTTTATACTCTGCTCGAGATAGTGGCTTCCACCATTTCTTTTAAACACACCCCCCCCCCCCCCCCCTAGACGCGAGTTTTAAGTTTTTCATTTCTTCTTTTGACCAGTTGTGATTTTTAGAATACGCATCTTTTTTTTTTTATTTTACCCTGTGTTACGGAGTGTTTTCGTGCCTGTTTTAACTCTCCTCTGTGTGAGGTAGGAACTTTAATTATCACGCCATAACATTTCTCCTCTTGCTTCTCTTCTTGGCCCTCCTCCTGCTCCTGCTCCTTCTCCTCCTGCTCTTTCTCCTCGAGATCCTCCTGCTCCTGCTTCTGCTCCTCTTCCTCCTTCTGCCCCTGCTACTCCTGCTCCTGCTCCTCCTGCTTCTGCTCCTGCTCCTTCTCCTCCTTCTGCTCCTGCTTCTGCTCCTCTTCCTCCTTCTGCTCCTGTTTCTGCTCCTCTTCCTTCTTCTGCCCCTGCTCCTCCTGCTCCTGCTCCTCTTTCTTCTTCTGCTCCTGCTCCTGCTCCTTCTCCTCCTTCTGCTCCTGCTTCTGCTCCTCTTCCTCCTTCTGCTCCTGCTCCTGCTCCTCTTCCTCCTTCTGCTCCTGCTTCTGCTCCTCTTCCTCCTTCTGCTCCTGCTCCTGCTCCTCCTTCTCCTTCTGCTCCTGCTCCTGCTCCTCTTCCTCCTTCTGCTCCTGCTCCTTCTCCTCCTTCTCCGCCTGCTCCTCCTCCTCCCTCTCCAAAAAGACACAAAGTGAGTCAAAATTCTATTTAGGCTACCTCCATACCGATACTTCTCACACACACCCTCCTCCCAGACCCAAGCCTTTACAGTGGGCACTTGCGTTGTGCGCGGATTGGGACAGGGGTGTCTTAAGTCCTCCTCGCATGTGGACACATTTCAGGCAAATCTCCATACGCATGTCGCGCTTGCAAGAGGCAAAAGCTATGTTCTGTCGAGTGTCCGCCCAATAGAAACACTTACTCCCTTGAACAGCCAATCTGATAGGTTCCTGCCTGTGATTCTATTGGTAAAGATGTGTCCCAAATATCTAAATGGCTGTCTCGAGCCACACTCAAATCGAATTTTCTGTGGCTTCTACTACTTCATGGCAGTTGTAGGATGTTTTGACGCGTAAATATAAATTTCTTGGACAATTAATCATCACTGTATATATCTAATATGTGTCGTTTCTTGCACCCCCCCCAAAAAAAAAATAAATAAATTTGTAGCCATCACAAAATGTGCAGCTAACTCGATTTCAAAGAAAATCGGACAGCAACTCCATATTGAATGTCATGGCAAGGAGCAGAGTTAATGACGGATCTAGAATGCTCTTTCACACCATACGGCGTTTTTCTCGTTTTGTTTGTGGAAAAATGGTTGGTTTGGAACTTGTAAATCATCTCTCTCTTTGCCACTCCTCAGACCACCCACGTGTGTTGTTGCGGTTCGGATCAGGCCGTGAGTGAATATCTCTGTCCCTCCTCATATATTATTGCAGTTCTCCCTGATCCACACACCCATACTAAGCCCTTTTTATTCTTTCACTTGATACCCAAAACGAGAAAAACGCCGTATGTGTGAAAGGCATTCTATACCGTCATTAACTCTGCTCTTTGCCATGACATTCAATATGGAGTTGCTGTCCGATTTTCTTTGAAATCGAGTTAGCTGCACATTTTGTGATGGCTACAAATTTATTTATTTTTTTTTGGGGGGGGGTGCAAGAAACGACACATATTAGATATATACAGTGATGATTATTTGTCCAAGAAATTTATATTTACGCGTCAAGACATCCTACAACTGCCATGAAGTAGTAGAAGCCACAGAAAATTCGATGTGAGTGTGGCTCGAGACAGCCATTTAGATACTTGGGACACATCTTTACCAATAGAATTACAGGCAGGAATCTATCAGATTGGCTGTTCAAGGGAGTAAGTGTTTCTATTGGGCGGACACTCGACAGAACATAGCTTTTGCCTCTTGCAAGCGCGACATGCGTATGGAGATTTGCCTGAAATGTGTCCACAT
The DNA here is from genome assembly GCA_034096865.1 of Theodoxus fluviatilis. Taxonomy (NCBI): domain Eukaryota; kingdom Metazoa; phylum Mollusca; class Gastropoda; order Cycloneritida; family Neritidae; genus Theodoxus; species Theodoxus fluviatilis. The sequence continues at coordinate 7,793 of JAWQFJ010017215.1, forward strand.
GCGAGGAGGACTTAAGACACCCCTGTCCCAATCCGCGCACAACGCAAGTGCCCACTGATAAGGCTTGGGTCTGGGAGGAGGGTGTGTGTGAGAAGTATCGGTATGGAGGTAGCGTAAATAGAATTTTGACTCACTTTGTGTCTTTTTGGAGAGGGAGGAGGAGGAGCAGGCGGAGAACGAAGAGAAGGAGCAGAAGCAGAAGGAGGAAGAGGAGCAGAAGCAGGAGCGGAAGGAGAAGAAGGAGCAGGAGCACGAGCAGAAGGAGGAAGAGGAGCAGAAGCAGGAGCAGAAGGAGGAAGAGGAGCAGGAGCAGGAGCAGAAGGAGGAAGAGGAGCAGAAGCAGGAGCAGAAGGAGGAGGAGGAGCAGGAGCAGGAGCAGAAGAAGAAGGAGGAGCAGGAGCAGGAGGAGCAGGGGCAGAAGGAGGAAGAGGAGCAGAAACAGGAGCAGAAGGAGGAAGAGGAGCAGAAGCAGGAGCAGAAGGAGGAGAAGGAGCAGGAGCAGAAGCAGGAGGAGCAGGAGCAGGAGTAGCAGGGGCAGAAGGAGGAAGAGGAGCAGAAGCAGGAGCAGGAGGAGCTGGAGGAGCAGGAGCAGGAGGAGAAGGAGGAGGAGGAGGATCAAGAAGAGAAGCAAGAGGAGAAATGTTACGGGGTGAAAATTAAAGTTCCTATCTCACACAGAGGAGAGTTAAAACAGGCACGAAAACACTCCGTAACACAGGGTAAAATAAAATAAAAAAGATGCGTATTCTAAAAACCACAATGGTGGCTGCCTCTGGTCAAAAGAAGAAATGAAAAACATAAAACTCGCGTCTAGGGGTGGGTGGGGAGGGTGGGTTTAAAAGAAAGAGTGGCAGCCACTATCTCGAGCAGAGTATAAAGAAACACACGAACAAAGGGGAGACTTTAAAAAAATATATTCACCTTCACTAGAGTTAAAAATGTTTACATACATGTATCGATAAAATAACATACTCTAGTAAAATAACACTAAAATATCGACCCCTGTATAGAGCAATACACAGTTTCGCTCACCGGACTGCAGGTCGCCGCGTCTCGACAAAACAAAAAGAAGAAAAAGGGTAAACAGCTAACAGCTGCACAGTCAGATGTGGCAAGGTCATCTCAGGTTTAGTCTCTGGCTTTAATAATAATAATAATAATAATACAGACTATTTATAACGCACATACCTTCCCTAATAGCAAGCTCATGGCGTGTACAATGATAAAGTCTACACTCATACAAAACATTCTAACACTCACATACTATACAATTGAAATAAAAAGAACAATTAAATACAATACAATTAATTAAGTAGCAGGCAAAACACGAAACATAAAAGAGGCGCCTTCACTGCTCGTCAGGAAAGACTGACCGGAACAGGTGTGTCTTGAGGGAGGTTTTGAACTGGGACATGGAATTAGAGTGACGGACAGGGAAAGGTAGGCTATTCCATGTTACAGGGCCGATGTAGGAAAAAGCTCGCTGTCCTTGGGTTATCTTTTTGCGACGGGGGACATTTAACGTTTTGGTGTCTGCAGCTGAACGGTTATTTCTAGCGGGGGTGTAGACAGTGAGAATTTCTTTGAGTGCGTGTGGTGCAGTTTGATTGAAGAAGTTGAAACACATAATGGCTAGCTTATACTCTATCCTCTGAGCGACGGGGAGCCAATGCAGTGCACGAAGGAGTTTGGATGTGGGAGTTCTCTTGGGACATCTAAAGATTAGTCTAGCAGCAGTGTTTTGGACTTTTTGCAGTTTGTTTAGCAGAGTGCCAGGAATGCCGGCAAGAAGAGAATTTCCATAATCAAGACGGGACAGAACAAGGGAAGTGACAAGGGTTTGAGTGGCCTGTTGTGAAAGATAGTGACGAATAGTGCCAATTTTCCTTAACTCGTAGTAAGCTAACTGGCAAACTTTGTTCACATGAACTCTCATAGAAAGATCATCATCGAACATGACACCTAAGTTCCTAACAGACTTTGAGAATTCTATCTCACTCTGGCCTATGGTTAGTTTCAGGGCCTGATCGAATTCGCCTCTACCGCCAACCAGGAGAGCTTCGGTCTTTGAATCATTAAGTTTGAGTTTGTTCTGTGTCATCCACTGTTTCACATCAGAAATACAAAGTTCACTTGCAGAGAGAAGAAGTTGGATTTGACTGGGATGAGTGGAGTTGTAGAGTTGCGTGTCATCAGCAAATTCACTGTGAGAGAATGAATGACTGTCAATTACGTTGGAAAGTGGTTGGGTGTACAGTAGAAACAGCAGAGGACCCAGAACCGAGCCCTGTGGGACTCCGTAATTTAGCGGGTCATGATAAAAAGGCAATCCTCGCTCCAGTTAACAAAAGTTAAAACTTGAATAAAAACTCACGCCAGGAACCTCAACTACCACGTGCAAAAAAGCATCTCAAGACTAAAAGGATAAAGATAAAGCCAGAATACAGATCAAAAACCCCCGCCAACAGGGCAAGAAAAAAGGACAGTGCAAAAACGGAGTAAAACATAACGCGGAAGACAGAACAGAGCGGCACAAAATCGCAAAAGAGAGAACAATCCTCCACAACCACAAAAAGTCAACCGAAATTGAAAAGGGAGGTATGTACATCCGGCCTCCATAACAAGAAGCAAGAGGAGAAGCAAGAGCAGGAGCAGAAGGAGGGGGAGCAGGAGGAGGAGAAGAAGAAGCAGGAACTGCAGGAGAAGGAGGAAAATGTCAACCGATTGGGAAGGAGGGAGGAGGCGAGCAGGGTAGCGGACAATGCCCGCTGTTGTATGATTTCATACTCCTCTCTTCCTCTTTTTTCTGTCATTTTACTTTCCGGGAAATTGATCGTCATACAAGCGTCAACCAGGGTGTGGCACATCTTGCTGAAAAGGCCCGCTAGTTTTCTACAAGAACCTCACAGGCGTCAACCAAGGTGTGGCACGTCTTGCTGAAAAGGCCCTCTAGTTTTCTTTAAGAACCTCACAGGCGTCAACCAAGGTGTGGCACGTCTTGCTGAAAATGCCCTCTAGTTTTCTTTAAGAACCTCACAGGCGTCAACCAAGGTGTGGCACGTCTTGCTGAAAATGCCCTCTAGTTTTCTTTAAGAACCTCACAGGCGTCAACCAGGCGTGCATTGCATTGGCACGACGTAAACAAGATCTCGAGAGGTATAGGCCTGTGGTAGGGGATTGAAACTGTCATCAGGCTGTTCGGGTTACCTCCCCTAGACCACGAGGTCATCACGTGGGGTCAGTCGCTGCTATAAAAGCAGAAGCTGCCGGGAAAACGGAAGATTGATTACTCGACTGAAAACTGAATCTTGCAGCGCACGCGGAAACGTCATTCGAAGCAAGTTCACGAGCACTTACTACGGTAAGTGTCCGTACATGCTCTCAGAAATGAGAGTGCGCGAGCTTGCTGGCTTGTGTGGCGAGCGTGTGGCAGCCTGTGGGTGTCAATCTCCTCACGTAAGTCCCTCCCCCCTTGCATGAACGAACTCACGGTTGGAACCTGTGTGTGGCCACTACAACAGGCATGTGTCAACAGCTGACAACACTTGAGAGCATCATATGTGCAGCAGTCAAAGTAATGTTGACACCCGTTGACACCTGCATATCATTCGCAAGATTCTCGCTGTTCTGGCACCCGTGCAAGTTACGTCACAAGGATCTTACGAGAAATAGGCCGGTGTTAACATGTGCCACTCAGGGTTTCGGGAACGTCACACTGTTGTTGATTAAATGCAGAACCTTGTTTGATAAGGAAAACTTTTGTATCCTAGCGGATGGAAAGCGGGTTATCAATGATATTTGCACTCAGTGCCTCTTGAAGTAAACCCTGTCCCATTTCGTAGACTTCTGTTGCGAAGCACTGGGAATTTCTATATCATTGAATACGTTTCCATTTATTTGCAGAGCCCCACCACAGGGGAAATTGCCTGCCTACTGAGATAGAAGGGTGCGGAGTGTCTTCAAGTAACACGTGTCCCCCAGTCTACGTCACTCCAGATGACCTAGCTTATCCATGTCACCCTAGTAGTCTTGCCAAAATACGTATGCTTAGCTCAGCGCTCCAGGAATTCCTTCATGTGTGTGACCTCCAGAAAAGAGTTCTGAAAGTAAAGTACAACGTGTGAAGGCGTGAGCAAATGTTTGTTAGTCACTTATGCGCCGCGGTTTTCGTCTGCTGTGAAGTGAAACACATGAGCTCATAAAACTCTTCAAAACGGAATACCTGATTTTGATTTTCGTCTGTCCTGGCTCAAGTTAGAAGAGTTCTGTATCTATTGACGGTCGGCAAGAAATAGTCACAGCACAGTAGAGATGGATTCCTAATACGAGTCGTTTTAGAAACGTTTCTTGTAAACCAAAATCAAACCAAAATCAAACCAATCTAAAACGTTTTTAAAATGTTTTATAATGATTTGAATTTTGTTTCCTTTCCGTTTACCAGCAACGTTTCTAAAACGTTAATGAAATGCACAGGAAAACATTTAGAAAACGTTTTCTGACCATGTTAATCAAATGTTTCTGGAAAACATACAAATGTTTTTAAAACATATAATTGGGCCAGCCCTAGACCAGCCCTGGCATCCAGGCCTTGCCTATTCCAGGCCTGGAATTATTGCCTTAGGACCTGCATGAGTTCCAGGGGTGGTCCGGTCCAAGCCCGATAAACTGTATTGAATCCTTCACTTGAATAACTGTAGCATTTTCTTGA
>JAWQFJ010017216.1:0-10000 GCA_034096865.1 Theodoxus fluviatilis
TAGCATCCCCGCCACATACTACCCACTTCCGTTATTTTCCGTTCTGTTTTCGCTAATGTTCGGCAATTTTGTCCATTTTTGGAGCGGATGAAACCGGATGAAGCTTTTGCTCGTCCGCTGTGTCCTTTTTGCATACGTTTTGTGTCCATCGGCCACTGAGACCGGGCCTTAAGGTCGTATTACACAAGGGGATATCGCACTTTCCACGCTGAAGTTGTCTACACTACAAAAGATATCTCCCTATCTCAGAGCACTACTGATGCTCATGCTCCACTATTGCGAACCACGATTGGTCGCCACAAGGACGCACGCTGGAGAGAGTGTTGGTGTGGACCATGTGGAATCGCCTCGTTAGAGCACTCCCCCGCTGTTGCTTGCAGCTTGCGGTATTGGCATTCGAGGCTGCTAGGATCTTTGAGCCGTAGCCGTGAGCAAAGAGCTTAACTCGCATTGCCTCTCCCAACCCATGACGGCACCTTCAAGTGCGATAAACCCTTGCATGCATCAGTGAGCCTGCATCGAGCTGGATGACTCCCTGCGGAGTGGAGAAGGTGCTGGCGTCGGACAGTGTGTGACGTACATGTATGTCTGTTGTAGGGTTCGACTCGAGGTGGCAGTAGGCCTAAATGAATTATTATGCGGCCAAATTATCAGGAAATTAAGCGTAAAGCGGTTTGCAACCCATATGTGAGTAATTAGTTGTATACAAACCATTAGCCTCATTTGCAGTCGGAAGGAGGAGCCTGGGGAAGCAGAATGAGGTCAGCCGGAGTCACGTAAATCGCCGATCCAATTCCAGCAACAACACTGTGGTTCGTTGGGAGTGTAGTCAACAGAGTTAAATCAGAACCCCCGCTTCAATGAAAGGTGTGAATACACTCCTGGGATTGAATAAACAGGATGGGGAGACGAGAGCAGGAAGACAGAAAGGGCGTGAAGTCACAAAATCAAAGCGCTGTTTCAACCCTCATGATGGCGTGAATTGCAGCACCACGGTGCAGACGATAAGGAAAGGACCGACGCAATAGCGTCATAGCTCTGGTGCGGAGATAATGAGACACAATGACGCGAGACTCCGCACTGCAAATCGAATCGACAGTCCCGAATTCCACAGTATTTTTCTATACAGTAAAATGTTGTTGTTGTTGTTCAGTTTTTGCTTTTGTTTGCTTTTGTTTCTTTATCTTATTTTTGCACTTCATAGACGTTGAACTAACACTCAAGCCACAAAGAGGGGATGATGCATCATAGATGTTCACTTCATACATGTACATTTATATTTATTCACGCACACACAGGGTTACAACACGTAGAAATGATAAAGGTTAGCAAACGACAGAGAATTGCAAGATAATCCATATTTCTCTCATCTCAGAGATTGACAGTGCCGAGAAAAATTGTTTCAACCAATTCATCTTCCACCACCCTGTGTTTATGAACGTTCATCCTTGTATTGATACCTATTGTTATATTTTTATATAGTAAATGCCTACAATATTAATGCAATATAAAGCCTGGAATAGTAACATTGATTGTTTTCTGAATGTTATGCTATGTTACGTTACGTTACGTTGTGTTGCGGTACGTTATTTTATGTTATGTTATGTTATGCTATGTTATGTTATGTTATGTTATGTTATGTTATGTTATGTTATGTTATGTTATGTTATGTTATGTTATGTTATGTTATGTTATGTTGTGCTATGTTATGCTATGTTGTGTTATGTTATGTTGTTATGTTATGTTATGTTATGTTATGTTATGTTATGTTATGTTATGTTATGTTATGTTATGTTATGTTATGTTATGTTATGTTATGTTGTTATGTTATGTTATGTTATTTTATTTTATGTTATGTTATGTTATGTTATGTTATGTTATGTTATGTTATGTTATGTTATGTTATGTTATGTTATGTTATGTTATGTTATGTTATGTTATGTTATGTTATGTTGTGCTATGTTATGTTATGTTGTGTTGTTGTGTTATTGTGTTGTTATGTTATGTAATGTCGTGTCATGCCATGTTATGTTATGTATGTTACGTTTTCTTAGGTTATGTCTCGTTCAAGAATTGTATTTGTTGCTGCTATTGTCATCCCAGCCGCTATTGTCCTACTTATCGTCTTGTTATCGTCGTCGTCATTGTTGTTCTTTGTGTGAAGATGGAGAAGACCCGGTGGTAAGGTTCGAGTTGTGGGGGCTTTGAGGCTTGATGGTAGAAGGGTGCAAGTATGAGACAAGTCGTAGCTGCTTTCCACAACTTTATTCACCCACGGTTGCAAGAGCTGCTGGCTGGTCCGATGCCAAATGGTAGTGGCCTGGACCAACCCGAGACCGTGGTGGCAGTGGTTTGACTCGGCCTGCCGACAGTCCCTCCCATCAAAGAAATGCGCGGACGCCAGGGAAGTCTTCCAAGCTTGGAACAGGCCATCGCGATATCAGCCTGCCCCTGGGTTTATGTTTTCCTAATGATCGAAAAGGGCTTATTGCGGTCCTATACTTAACCGAAAGTATGTATACCAAGTGTTTCCTCGTTAGGCACAACAAAGTCAATCGAATGAATATTGTAACATTGAAATCAGCTGGCTTCATTTGGAAAAAAACATCAAATTTGTCTCTTAAAATAGAACAATTTAGACTTAGCGCGCGTAAGAATGACAGGAAGGGACTGTCTGCGGTCATATGTCAAGTCCAATAAGCAAATGATGGAGAAGGTGACTCTGCGATCCTCCCAGACTGAAGAGGGAGGAGAGCTTCATAGTAGGCTGGTCTTATAAAATATACAACATGAGCATCTGAAACGCAAGATAGAGAGAGGAAAGAGGAGAAAGGTTTCGCACCTTTCTACATTTGATGTTGGTGTGCTAGTGGCCCTTGCTGCCGTCTGGTGAGTGACTAGTTGCTGTTTCGTCATCCATCTGCAGTAAACGTGTTACAGAGACCTGTGTTGTTGTCGGTATTGCTGCTGTTGTTGTTGCTGTTGTTGTTTTCAACATCGTCCTCGTTGTGGTTGTAGAGTTTGTCATTGTTATCGGTGCTTCTGCTACCGCTGCAGCGTGGATTTTTCTCTTGGTAATTTGATGTTGGAAAGGTCAGTAGACGGAGAGAGGTGAGGAGAAGGAAGGGAAAGAGGAAGGAAAGGAAGGAGGAAGGAAAGAAAAGAGGAAGAAAAGGGGGACGGAGGAAGAATGCATACGACGGGATGAGCAAGGGCAAGGGAGGGTGGAGAGAATGGGATTGGGGATGGAGAGGAGAGAGGTTGAGGAGGAGGAGGAGGAGCACATGCATGTAGTTTTCATTTGAACTTCATTTGTTGCCATGACATAGCAAGGAAGGAGGGAGTTTGGGGTGGGGGATGGGGGAAGTGTGAGATATTAGTACAGAGCTGTTTTCTCCTGTTTGTGGGAAGTTGACTTTGTTCCTAATGTAATATTTCATAAAAACAATTCCATGTCAGGGACACGATACAATTAGTGTAGGGTCCATTGCCTTAGGCCAGAAAGACGGAGCGCCAATTGCCATTGAATCAAGAAAAACGACCTTGCTGAAACTAAGTGAAAGTGCCAATTATGGACAGGCTACAGATAAGGGGATGGCAAACAAGACACGGCACGCCTCTGCATACGATAACGAAGAAGCATGCACATGGCAAAAACAAATTAGGAAAACAAGAAAAACATGATTGTGCACTGATCATTTCGGAAAACATACGAACTGCCCTGTCTGGAAAGTGAAAGATCGCCTGCAGATATTTGGCATCCAACACACACTGACAAATGAAAGGCATAAAAAAATATCGATTTCTCCGATTGTCTAGATTGGAGAGAGAAAGCAAATACGGGAAAATGAAAATCCAAGGAGATACGACCCCAAAGATACATGGAGAATGTCAAAGCGCCAGACAGGAAGGCAAGCAGACACACTTATGAGAACAGGGAAATCCTATCCACACTGCTTGACGACAAAAATGAAATGCGTCACAATGCAGCTTGTCCACCTGTGGAAAGGATTTTTTTCTCGCTCTACTAGGGAGAGATTTAATACTTTGATCTTCTTGTAGTAGACGGTCATTGTGAATGGGATTTGCTTGTAGCAAGGTCAGTCCATCTGCTGTGCCCTTTCAATAGAAGAATATGACAGTTGGTTTGTCTGAATATGGCTTGTCTCATTTAAGTCCATTAATGGAGCCCAGACAGAATTTTACTTTTTGTTTCAGAAAAATAATCTGGTCACTCTCAATTCTTCAGTTCAAGGTATCGTAGACGACAAAGTGTTTCCTATACTTTCGGTCCCCAAAAATATCTACAACGTTTCATTTCGGCACACTGCCATAACACAAAGGAAGGAGAGAGAGAGAGAGAGAGAGAGAGAGAGAGAGAGAGAGAGAGAGAGAGAGAGAGAGAGAGAGAGAGAGAGAGAGAGAGAGAGAGAGGATTTATCATGTCCTTAAAACTCACGGTCATTTCACGAGCGAATTTAAGAAATTCCGCGGATTAAGATCGCATGGGTGTCATTATACCCAGCTACTAGGTCGTCTGATAAAATATTTTGCATCTGTCAGGCGTTACATCTAGAAGCCTGAAAAATCACCTTTGTATCTGTATGCAATATTTGTGTTTCGGTTTTGAAGCATTTCTTATCATATATTTTTTTCAATGTCGATTTCAGATGGGACATGTTTCCCCTTGCTACCACGGGTTCGTTGTCTGCGCAATAAATCATTGTATTGGAGAAGGGGCTTCAGGGAATACAAGTGGTGAAATGTCAGAGGAGGAAGTCTTTTCCAATATTTTAGACCATTCCATGTTGCTGTGGTTCTGCTCACCGCCGGATCATCCAGTCGAGGAAAAATATTGAGAGAAAAGTCAATAAAGAAAAATATTCTGGGAAATTCGTCAAATTTACCATAAAGGTTTCTGCCGCATTCCTATTTGATCTTGTTCACTGCACTATTCCATTGAGGTCAAAGGTTAAGCTGGTCAAAAGTTTTCTTTAGAAAAACCATGAATCAAATGTGCGTTTCATGAATGCATTTGCTACGTGAAGAACATTACGTATTTACGACATACTGAGAGGCCTCCCTACGTCTATTCACGGAGAGGAGAGCGATATTTGTTATTTATCATAATCGAAACCTTAATTACAGTGAACTTTACAGAGATTTAAATTCATTGGTATTATATCTTCGATTTCGCTGTCATTTTCCGACTTCATACTAGGAATCTGAGTGTATACATGTACATTGTTGTTTCATTCAATTGACTGGAATGCAACATGTATATTCTCAGTATCTCGATGCTGCTTTCGAGCTGATGGACTTGCCATTAGCATCAAAACCGGAAAAAAAGCTTTGACCCAAGTCTGAATCGTCCGGCCCAGCATGTCCATTGGGCATCCAAATTATTGTGACATACTCGTGAGAGAGGCAACAAATTGACTCAGATCGGATTTTTCGTCGCTACGTAGACAAAGCTGTGTTGTTTACAGCGGACGTGACTGGGCCCGAGCACTGGATTCCCAGTGCAGGGATCGAGTTCAGATTAGCGTCCTCAAGGTCAATATGTTGTTCGCAGTGTGACAGACACAACGACTTGTTTGCAACTGCTGACGTCCCCACGTGACAGATCCAGCAGCAACAGCGAACAACATCACTCCTACGACTGACGGTGCTCTTTGACTCCAGTGTTTGGGCTCCAACTTACTTGCCATCCCCATGACCCGATGGGGCATCAGAGTTCATTACTGCAAAATCTAGGAACAAGGCAACTGCGAAATGACTGTGATCCCAGTACTTTCTGTGAAGGATTACGAGAAAGACCTTTTCAGTCGAAAGAGGAGACTGCACTACTGTAAGCAGAAAAGTAGAAAAAAGCATCATGTAATGAATTGTTTCACCATTCTGTTCACATTAATACCGCTCCGCCAAAAAACAAAATCGTGATATTGATTATATACACGACCAGTGCGAAATGAGTAGTTCTTATCTTGTTCATTGTTATGACAGTGATTTGAATCGTATCTGTATAAAATGATTAATTACTTAATACTATTGCCTTAAAATGAAACTCATAGAAAATCCATATCATTTCTCGTGGAATGTCATGAACCCACCATTCTGTATTCCATCGAGCACGAAAGGATATCCGACGCATGTCATAGAGGCCGGCACGCAAAGTCCACAACACCTCTCAGTCATAAACGCTATCAACTCGCATTTCATCTCGCATCATCGAATTCCTCTAACGGGCCCTTTCACCCAACCATGGCACGCTGAGGGCGTGCACATGGAACTCCAGGACCAGAAACGGTGACGAGCACGAATCTGGCCAGAGGTCTTTGGCCGCGGCATCCCGGGATCGTAGTGAGGACCCAGGAGGGTTCCGGTGGTGACGCAGGCGTTCTGGCGGAGGGCGAGACGTGGCCGGGTGTGCGCGGCCCACGGCAAACACGGAGCGGAAGACGCCAGGCCTCGAGTAGCCGCGTGGACAAACAAAGGGCGGCCAAGAGACCCTCGCCCAGGCAGGAATCAATGGCACTGCGCGAGATTTCTTTCAGAACGGGCACCCGGCCTGCGATGCATCGACCAGCGCGCTTTGTTCCACCCTGACGGCGCCTTCCGGCTCTGGGCTGCTGCTCCGGCCCCCGAGATAACGCCCTCTCGGTAGCGGGCGCGAAGCTGCTCTCTGGCCCCTAGGCTCCTTGTCGGCCAGTAATTTCCCCATAATGGTCCGATGATCCGCGGCAGAAATCAGCCCGCCGCTTCGCTTCGTAGCCCGGCCCATCTGTCGGTGAAGTGCTTGGATTGAGGTAGACCCTGGTCGTGGCAAGCCATCAAATACAGACTGGCGCGTCTGGTCTCTCCTGCTCCAGCAAGTCCACAAGGGTTCCCTCCTCAAGTGGCTGTGGACACAGTGCCAGTGAAAGCCGGCAATCGATGGTGTGGGACGACGCTGCAAGAAAGGCCGCACATGATACATCTGTGTAGGCAGCAGCTCGCTGTACCGGGTGTGAGCACCGTCGCATTAGATTCTCTTGTTCGTCGTGTCTGGCACACACGCTCGATGTATGGGAGACTTTAATGTGTTTGCATAGTTATGTTGGGACTCTAGACGTTTCTTGATCCTAGCACGATTAAAAATGACACAGCTAAATGTACATGATTCTACACAGCGTTGCTTCATTCTCATGAACATTTCCTGTGCTGAATAAAGTTGTTAATGGATTTCAAGATGAAAAATCCATTGTTAAACAACAAAATTGTCATAGAATTTGTACATAAAGGTGCCTCGCTTCGTGGCTTTTAGAGTAATTTTGATCTTCCCTTAAACTCAATTCAAGCATTTTTCAGAATCAAGAACCACGGTGTTCAAACGACAGACTACGTCCTTGCATCACGCTTAAACTTGTTGCCCGGATCAAGACGAAAAGGGACTTGCGCAGTGGACCGCTGTGAGTGCGACTCGAGGATATGTCTTCCTGCACAGGAAACTCGCACTGCGCGCAGCTCTGGTCGGATTCCCTCAGTGTAAAAGGTCGCTGGCACTCTGCAGACGTTGTCCATGCAGGTCCTGTCAACACTTTACACTGTAACCTTTCACGCAGAGCGCGGAGCCATGCCGCTGTCAGCGCGTAAGAAAGGTCCCCCACCCCCCAACTTGGAGTTAACAAATGCCGTACCTGGCGTTTGTTTGGTTTGGTTTGTGTGTGTGTGTGTGTGTGTGTGAGAGAGAGAGAGAGAGAGAGAGAGAGAAAGAAAGAGAGAGAGAGAGAGAGAGAGAGAAAGAGAGAGAGAGAGAGAGGGAGGGAGGGAGGGAGGGAGAGAGGGAGGGAGGGATAGGGAGGGAGGGTTAAAGAGAGAGGGATAGATAGAAAGAAAGAGATAGAGAGATTAAATTAGACAGACAGTCAGACAGACAGACAGACAGATAGACACACAGACAGACAGACAGACAGACAGACAGACAGACAGGCAGGCAGGCAGGCAGGCAGGCAGACAGACAGACAGACAGACAGACAGACAGACAGACAGACATATATATAGATATAGATATATTGAGGCGTGTATGTGTAATAGACTTAACAAAGGTTACGAGAATTGAGGATTCCGTGAAATATCTGCCAATCATTTTCCATGCTAAGAATCGAAGAAAGTTTTTCTTTTAAAATCAAATTCACCAGAGCTGATTAAGGTGTGTCGGCATAATATCAAATATTGAAAAACTCAGTTTATGGGTAAGAGTTAATAAAACGGGACGCCCAAGATGATTATACTTTATCTTCTTGCCTTTGGTACATCATTCTATCACACATGATCATATCAACAAGCAGTAAAATATCCAGGCTGCAGACACATGAAGAGACTTACTATTTAATATCGCCACTTCCCATTGAGCATTCTCAATTCTGTTTGTTGAGGAATACATTTTCAGTTTCAGAAAAGAATGACAAAGTCCCGAACAAAATTTAAGCTGTCCAGGGGTTAAATAGTTCGCCTATGATGTTAGTTTAGGATGCAATGACTAGAGCCTGATGATGGACGGAAAAAGAAAAAACACGTACAAAGACCCCGACAACGTTGGCTAAGTAGGGCAGTTCCACATTAGTCAGGTACCCCATCTTCCCTGTTTCGAACCTTGGCTTGACGAAAAAAAATTAGTCTTAGAATTGCGGACGACCTGATCTTGAAGTGGCTGTTCTTTTCAACAGTGACTGAGTAATTCCGGTTTAAGAAGAAAAATATCTCTCATAAAGCAATTCTCCTAATTCACATCCCCCACGGCATTCTTCGCCTTTCAAATAAAAGCCCCACCATCATCCCAACCCCCCACCCCCACCGCTCTGCTTCCTTTTATCGATAAGTCTTCCAATCTCCTTTATGCCAGTGTTTCCTCTTTCATTGTTTCCGCGTCCATCTTGACTCTCAGAAGGACACGGAATGGGATCACAACCCACGCGTGATGAAGGTGGACAGCCATTGTTGATGTCCAGACAGCTCCACACAGTCTGCCCCCTTCCAAGACTCTCAGAAGACGTACGAGTTCCAAAGCTTCTTTGTCTTCCATTCTCCTTCAATTCTTTCCCTTTCTCTACTCATGGCTCCCCATGAGGTCAGCACGCTTCTGCTGCTGGTCGGTCAAGAGCCTGGATAAGGGTCGAGTGGTTTTTCTAGGGTCAGCTTGGGTCAGCAGATCCACAGACGCCTCGGAGCGCTTCTCCACTCCGCAAAGACAGAGGGAAAACAGTGTCCACTTCACGTCCTCTTGACCATCTGTCCACACTTGACGGAGATGAAGCTGGTATGTGATCCAGGCGACACTGCTCGATGACTGAGTGACACTGACAGTGGTCAGGCAGAAGAAGATTTCCTACGATAAAAACAGCAGAGGCTTTTCTTCATTGCGGTGGCGAACAGAATTCGACCTGTGGGTTACTTGAAAGAATGAGTATTACCGGAACTGGAACGTTTCTTTATGGCAACGGTGAACAATGGTCGATCTTCCTGTTACCTAAAGGAACGAGTTTTACCGATGTGATAGCGTGAATGGCGGGGGTAGACGGAGCGTAAGGGGCATGAGAGGAACAGTTGGAAGCGGACAGACAACCCGAGTCTAGTCTTCAGGACTAATGCATCGTTCCTCACTGTCTGGCTGCCCAGAACCAACTCTCTCGAACTCTACAAGCGGCCAGCAGTTATTCTGTTTCCCTCGGCCTCTGCGTGGGTCTCAAGTAACAGTGGACCGTGTAAATGGCACCCAGGGTCTCAAGTCAGAGACTTCAGCCTGCGATGTCAGAGTAGAAACATTAGCCTTTAATAAACAAACTACACATCGCATGCTTCTTAATTCTGATTAATGATATCTAAACATTATTCCTGATCCCACGGGGTGACAAGGAGGACAGCTGCAACAAACCACCCCACCACAGCGGTACTAGAACCGATGGTGCGTAAGTGCGACGAAGGACTCGTTACTCTGAAAATTCGTAAACCAGTGAATATA
>JAWQFJ010017216.1:15000-57500 GCA_034096865.1 Theodoxus fluviatilis
TCATCATCATCATCATCATCATCATCATCATCATCAAATTCATTTATTGTCTGTTCACAATACAAGTGATATTAGACATAACATAAAAATATATTTTGCACCACATTTTGCAGCTTTATCAACTTTTTCATTATAATAAAACCCACAATGGGATGGAATCCAACAGAAAGAAATATTAATACCTTGTATTTTTAAGCAATTAATTAAATAACTTATTTCAATTATCAAATCCGATCTACATTTTAAATTTAAAGTTTTCAATGCACTAACCTTGTGTTTGTGTGTGCGCGCTTGTGTGTGTGTGTGTGTGTGTGTGTGTGTGTGTGTGTGTGTGTGTGTGTGTGTGTGTGTGTGTGTGTGTGTGTGACATTTATCTAATAATACATCTGTCAACATGAACATACTATCTATTGCCCGTTTTGAAACTCGCTTTCTTTAATCCAGAAACGACACGATGCCACCGCACACCCAAGGTACTTGATAACCAAGGAGGATTTATTCCAACGCATCCTGGAGGCCCATGTCAGTACCGGACACGAAGGAATAAAGAAGACACGCCTCGGACTTCACGACAAATACTGCAATATTACTGAACGGATGGTGGCCATATTCCTAGCAAACTGCGAATCGTGTCAGAAGAAGAAGTCAAAGCCAAACAAGGGACTGGTGGTGAAACCATTATGCAGTTCGGGCTTGGGTTCGCGAGGACAGGTGGACCTCATCATCATGGAGTCACAGCCAGATAGAGACTACGTGAATATAATGAACTACCAGGATCACTTCACTAAGTTCAATTTTCTAAGACCACTGAAGTCGAGGACCGCTGCAGAAGTCGCCTACAACTTGATTGATGTTTTTACACTGATAGGAGCCCCATGCATCTTGCAGAGCGACAATGGTCGTGAATTCGCGGCGAAAGTGGTATACGAATTGAAAGAATTGTGGCCTTCGCTGATGATCGTGCATGGGCGGCCGAGGCACCCCCAAAGCCAAGGTAGCGTCGAAAGATCAAACCATGACATCAAGCAGATGTTAATTGCATGGACAACAGACAACTCCTGCAGCAAATGGGCGGAAGGTCTGCGATTTGTCATGCTGCAAAAGAATTCGTCAGCGCATCGAAATTTGAACAACCGTTCTCCCTTTGAGGTCATGTTTGGCCAAAAGCCACTGGTTGGGCTGCAGAAAACTAGCCTCCCTAATGATGTGATGAGGAAGCTGGAAACTGAAGAAGAGCTTGCTGGACTTATAGCAAATACTACACCCCCGCATGGTGAAACAGACGACGATGACACAGATTTCGTTCCACAGATGAGCCCCATCGATGACAGTAGGTTATCTCCGCAAGCCGCAGGACCTTCTTCAAGAGAAGACGCAGAAGGTGAGTCAGTCAGTGCTGCAATAGCCCATCTACGTGCGACTCAAACAAAGGCCAGGTCTGACACAGACAACGAGGACGAAGAAGAAACAGATTTCGAGGGTAGTCTCGCTTCACAGATGAGCCCCGTCAATGACAGTTGGTCATCTACGAATGCCGATGACGGCGTTGCCCCGTCTACAAGAGAAGACGACGCAATATCTGAAACTGTAGATCCACTGACAACGCACGTAGCTCTGATCAACACGCGTAGAGAAGAAGCAAGAAAGGGACAGGATAAGAGCCGAAGTGAAATGCTCAGGCGAACGAAGCAAAGGCTGTCACCTTTTCAGGTCGGAGATGCCGTCCTCATACCAGTTTCAGAATTTGATCGAGGACGCCTCGATAGCAGAAACATTCCAGGTGTAGTGGTTGAAGTGACACCCAGAGAAACTTACCGGATTGGCACCGAGCACGGCACTGTGAATACCACATTCAGCCGATCCGAGCTGTTAAAAGGTGATAGCAATATCGTCAGAGATGTGAACCCCGAACTGATGTCGGTGAGGCACCTTGCAGGTCTGCACTCCGCTCATGGCGGACAAGGGTTTTCCAAGTGCTCTTGCGGGTCAACCTGCTCATCAAAACGATGCACATGCAAGAAATCCGCCGGGAAGTGCAACAGCCACTGCCACCCAAGAAACGGGAAATGTACCAACAAATAAGACGTCGTGGAAAGTTGTGGCGTTACCTTACTTGTAACATTACACATGGATGATACATTATACTTACCTTAGACACAGATATTACATGTCGTCTTGAGCAATTACAGTTTTCCTACTTTTTCGACTTCTCTTGTCCCTGACGTTTCGTGGGACTGACCTTGTGACGTTGTCGCGTAACATCACTTGCGTTGCACATAGATGGTCTTGATCAATAATACTATTTTCAGTTGTTTCTTGTCCTTGTATTTTCCTGGAACGTTATGGTAGCTTATACTCACATTAGACAGGGATATTACATGTCGTCTTGAGCAATTACAGTTTTCCTATTTTTTCGATTTCTCTTGTCCCTGACGTTTTGTGGGACTGACCTTGTGACGTTGTCGCGTAACATCACTTGCGTTGCACATAGATGGTCTTGATCAATAATACTATTTTCAGTTGTTTCTTGTCCTTGTATTTTCCTGGAACGTTATGGTAGCTTATACTCACATTAGACAGGGATATTACATGTCGTCTTGAGCAATTACAGTTTTCCTATTTTTTCGATTTCTCTTGTCCCTGACGTTTTGTGGGACTGACGTTGTGACGTTGTGGCGTAACATCACTTGCGTTGCACATAAATGATCAATAATACTATTTTCAGTTGTTTCTTGTCATTTTACGCACATACACACACCACCACCACCACCACCACCACACAACACACACACACACACACACACACACATATACACACGCAGTCACACACAAGGCCATATTCACCGATTTACCTTCCTCTATCTCATTTATTCAGTCAACTCGTGACAAATCGGCTACAGAAAATTCTGTTGTACCAAAACCTGTTTAAAGTTGCCGAATTCGTGAAATCGACAAAATCGTCGATTTCGTGAAATCGATTGCCGATTTCGTGAAATCAGTTGCCGATTTCACGAATTCGACAACTTTAAACAGGCCTTTCACAATTTCGGCAATAGCCTGCCGAATTCGCGTTCTCGGCAAGCGATTGTCGATTTCACGAATTCGACAAATAGGTTGCCGATTTCACGAATTCGGCAATTACCAGATTTCGTTACGACATATGCAAACGCCAATCAATAACAATCACGATCATCACTGATGACTGGAAAAACAGCCTATGAACACAGAACAATTTCAAAACAATCTGCCTGACTTGAGAAGTTTTCCCTTCCTCAGTTGACCGACACCAATGCACATGATCGAAACAAATGCAAAAGAAAAAGCCACAGCATAATCTGGTTGTCTATGCATGAAGCTTTTTCACCTCTAAAGAGTCGAGCATTCACCATGGTGCTCCATGAACACTGATTCTTCTTCAGCAATTAAGAAAAGTAACATCGATCTGTTCCGTCAACTTTAGCCTAGACTCTCACTTCTTCACGTTACACTAAAGCCATCCGCGAAGCAGACGACTGCGACCACGTCGAACACAAACAGGAAGTGCCGCCATTTTTTTTTTGCCTGTGCCTGTGCACAAAGCTAGGCGAAAAGACCCCAGGTGGAAACTACGTCGCAGTCTCTCTACTGCAGAACAAGGCTGTCTCCGGTGACGGCTGGTCGGACAAAAGTTTCCACTGTGGACTGCATTTAAGTATTCCATCCCCTCTGATGCGATGGACAAAGAACCCATCGCGCCACACGTCCACGAAGGAGACGGAAACGGATGTTTGTGCGCGCGCGGTAGGAGGTGGCACACCGCGGGATATGAGGGTCGGGAGGAGGGGGGAGAGGTAGGGTGGTGATGGATGTGACTAAAAGGGGTTGTGTGGAGCTGCAGTGTGTTGGAAAGTCTCCGGCTACTGATTAAGAGAAAAAAGTATAGGGATATGATCGGGGAAGAAACAATAAGCCTGTATAATTATCGTGCACAGACTGAAAAAACTGGTGGTACTAGACATGGCATGATAGAGAGAAGGAGGATGCAATGGGGACTGGAGGGGAATGAAAGAAGGAGGAGGAAGGGGATGGTGGATGAATCAATATTATTGAACACCAAAGGCGTGCCCACTTAACGCCAACATGCGCCATACTGATGGCTAAAGCTGAGTCTATTGTTTCTTGCTGATTGGTGGTGGCCTGGTTTTTTGCCTTCGCTGCATTAGCCTCAGCCTCTGTGTGCCAGACCGTGGCCTGAGGTCAAGAGCAGGTCAGCCTCATATCCCGTCCTTGAGAAGAGTAAATCCTCTGTCCGCCCTGTCACATCGATTCTGGTTGGATCCTGGCTCCAGTGAGAGCGTCACTGAAATGGCTCACTTCATTGCATGCGAACAATTTCATACCAATGCATGGAGACATTTTGCTATACTTTGGCCTCGTAAATGACAACAAGCAAGAAAGCATAATTTGGGTTATTATGTGCGACTGGAGAGAAAAAAACCTCCCCACCAGCTTACAAACTCATTTGGGCATACTGAAAAAACTATACTCCGTGCTTTAAATTTTCGCATATTGGCGTCCGTTTTCCTAAGTCGATCAAAAATATTTCGTCCGATAAGTTCCTTTTGTGTGCTGGGTAACAAGTTTTATTGAGGCTGTTGACTTAGTAAACTTACTCTATGTCAAAGCAAAACACGTTCAAAGCTGAAAATTCTCTTGCCTCGGGGTTGTCTTTGGTCTTTCGGCGGTCACCGGTTTTCGTTCTATTTTTCTTTCTTTTTCCTTTATCCAGTCTGTTCAATGCCAAAGGACACATTACCATGCCCAGCCATGCGCGTAGGCACGCCCGGTCAATGGGAAATTCGATTTTCGTCAACAGAGCGCCTCTAATCTGCTTCCCTGACAACCCCCGACCCTCTCATTCGGCAACGCCTTCTTCAGCAGTTGCCAGGATGGATCTGGTGGAGGCGCCAGTCTTTGCGGGAACAGGAAAATGCAAACAAGAACAGCTGTGGTCACCCGTGGATACCTGTCGTGGTTGTTGAAAGTACCCGAAAAGTCCTGTTGCCCTGCACTTAACTTTGATGCACAGCTTCCTAGGTGTCCGGTTCTGGTTAACTGATTTCTGCGTGGTCAGTTCAGTACTGCACTGAATATTTGAAGAGCTGGGCTCTGTGCACTGGAGCGTGCATGTGTGTTATAGTGTTTTATGAGTTTGACTTGGCTCGTTTCTGAATAAAGGTCTAGGGGAATTTACACTCACACAGCCAAACTGGTAACACTATCTCACACAGTCATTCTATCAAAGATGGAACACGACAGAAAGATAGTGAGGACAAAGATCAAAATCAAATCACTTTCATTTCTCCTAGCAACTTTAAACATGGATAATTAAATGTTAGTAATGGCAATCAGGAAACAATAATTCAATTCAATCTTCAATATAGAATAAATAACTATGGCTCGCCAACCGATCAAAATCTTCCTTATCTGATTCGAAGGCTATTGCCGACGAAAAACACGAGCTAGTCCAAAAACGAGGTGGCCAGGATTTGTGTTCACGCTAATCCGCTTACACAAAGGTTAGTACCTTCGGGACGACAGTAGCAGCGGCTCTAGAGGTGTTGGCAGGGAGAGAGAGGAGGGGGAAAGGGGAGCAGGGGGGGGGGGGGGGGCAATGGGTGCAGAAGCACGATGAACGTGAGTTTCACCCTGGAAGCGGGCAGACGTAGAAATATCCTTTTGTAGCCTCGGACACAAGCAGGCTTGAAAACAGGAATCTTCACCCTGGTAATGGGCAGACGTAGATAGTATCCTTTTGTAGCTTTGAGCTCATGCAGGCTGGAAAACAGGAATCTTCACCCTGGTAACGGGCAAACGTAGATAGTATGCTTCATAGTTTCAGACGCAGGTAAGCAAGGCAACTCAACTTGACCCTGGGGCAGGCACTTTACTCTTCATTGACTGTGGAGTGGAGAGAGGCCGTATCTCTTTGACGAGGTCGGGATGGCGCTTTACACAGGTGACGGTCTTTTCTGGTTGGTTAAAATTCCCGCGCGCGCCACTGGGCGGTCGGGGGATCATATACTTGAAGCTCGGACGCCTTCAAAATCCGTGCTCTCTCATCCAATGGAAACACTCGAGCCACACCCACTCTCCCTCACTGTCCAATCACATGTTTCCCATATAAAGCGAGGTCTATCACCGGAAAATCTTCAGTCACGTTTTGGACATGCGGTCAATCACACGTCTCCGCTCCGCACGCTAGCAGAGAGCGTGTGTCAACTTTTCTATGGTTGGCGATGAATGGATAGATGGATAGTGTTTTATGGCCCATCAGCCTCTCTAGGCTACGCAAGGCCATTAAACACAAAAATTACTATAACAGTTCAGAGCAAACGTAAGGCAAGTCACGGTGTCCCTAGTCACTCGCCTCCCATGAACCGCGTAGGGAGATGCGGTGGGTCAATTCTTAACTCAACCCCCAAACACACAGAGGAACTATGGCTGGCGAGCCATAACACACTATCGTTACTATTTTTATTACGGTTGGCGGCCACACTAACTTACACACCAAAGGTTAGTAAATACGAAGGGGGAGGGAGGGGGAGTGATATCGCCACAGTGTGTGTGTGTGTGTGTGAGTGTGTGTGTGTGTGTGTGTGTGTGTGTGTGTGTGTGTGTGTGTGTGTGAGTGTGTGAGTGTGTATGTGTGTGTGTGTGAGAGAGAGAGAGAGAGAGGGGGGGGGGGGGGATGGGGTAGTGTTGATAACAAAATAAGGCACTGGCAACTTTGTAAATGTCATGATTTAGTGCCAAAGTAAGACGATTTTGCTGTACCTCCTTTGCCTTTATCGTCGTGTCTCAAACGTTGTAGAAACCCAGGAATGCTATCATCTCCAAAGAGGCGTTCACATATTTCAAAGGAAGAAAGTGGGAAGATCTGACGAGAAAAGCCAGGCAAGATGTTGGTTGCTTCAGAGGTAGAAAGCGGCAAATCTCGTCAAACTTTTCGCCCCGAGATCAAGAGGGCTGTATCTGAGACTCTCGTCACTTGTAAAACTTGCTCTTTGAACAATGTGTGCTGGAAACTACCCTAGTCTCACAACGGGATCGAAGTATCTTTGTTAGGCAGCATTCCGCAGCGAGTAAAACACATTGTAGTCATCAAGCATGAATCAACCAGAAGTGAAAGAGAACACACACACACGGGCAAACCCCAGTCATCAATAAACAAAGCCACCATGGGTTCAATTCCAAATAAGATAAGCCTAAACAGATCATGCAGGAGGATTGCGACATACCAATGCTCAGCACGAGTGCCGGGTTGTGTCATGCTAGTTTAATTTTCCACTCGACAGCGCACAGCTGACACTCGCGACGAGGAAGCAAAAAGTGGACTACGTTATAGTCAGCGGTTTTAATTAAACGCCATGTTTTCACGGACGATTTCTGGTGTCGGAAAACATGAAATCTGCACCTAAATTGACGCAAAAAATAATTAATAAAAAAAGGTTGGCAACCCCACTTGCCAGGGCCGCTAACTGCTGCAGCGTGCTTTGTTTTCCACGCACCCCGTCTGTCGACATGGCCGCTGTCTCACTACAACAGTCCCGTCTGTCGACATGGCCGCTGTCTCACTACAACAGTCCCGTCTGTCGACATGGCCGCTGTCTCACTACAACAGTCCCGTCTGTCGACATGGCCGCTGTCTCACTACAACAGTCCCGTCTGTCGACATGGCCGCTGTCTCACTACAACAGTCCCGTCTGTCGACATGGCCGCTGTCTCACTACAACAGTCCCGTCTGTCGACATGGCCGCTGTCTCACTACAACAGTCCCGTCTGTCGACATGGCCGCTGTCTCACTACAACAGTCCCGTCTGTCGACATGGCCGCTGTTTCACTACAACAGTCCCGTCTGTCGACATGGCCGCTGTCTCACTACAACAGTCTCGTTTGTCGACATGGCCGCTGTCTCACTACAACAGTCCCGTCTGTCGACATGGCCGCTGTCTCACTACAACAGTCCCGTCTGTCGACATGGCCGCTGTCTCACTACAACAGTCCCGTCTATCGACATGGCCGCTGTCTCACTACAACAGTCTCGTTTGTCGACATGGCCGCTGTCTCACTACAACAGTCCCGTCTGTCGACATGGCCGCTGTCTCACTACAACAGTCCCGTCTGTCGACATGGCCGCTGTCTCACTACAACAGTCCCGTCTGTCGACATGGCGCTGTCTCACTACAACAGTCCCGTCTGTCGACATGGCCGATGTCTCACTACAACAGTCTCGTTTGTCGACATGGCCGCTGTCTCACTACAACAGTCTCGTTTGTCGACATGGCCGCTGTCTCACTACAACAGTCCCGTCTGTGGACATGGCCGCTGTCTCACTACAAGTCCCGTCGACAGGCGCTTCCACACGTCTCGTTGTCGACATGGCCGCTGTCTCACTACAACAGTCCTCGTTCTGTCGACATGGCCGCTGTCTCACTACAACAGTCCCGTCTGTCGACATGGCCGCTGTCTCACTACAACAGTCCCGTCTGTCGACATGGCCGCTGTCTCACTACAACAGTCCCGTCTGTCGACATGGCGCTGTCTCACTACAACAGTCCCGTCTGTCGACATGGCCGATGTCTCACTACAACAGTCCCGTCTGTCGACATGGCCGCTGTCTCACTACAACAGTCCCGTCTGTCGACATGGCCGCTGTCTCACTACAACAGTCTCGTTTGTCGACATGGCCGCTGTCTCACTACAACAGTCGAAGTGACTGACCTACATTGTGCTTTGTTTTCCATGCACCTCGTCTGTGGACATGGCCGTTGTCTCACTGCAAAGTCGAATCGACTGACCTACATTGGGCTTTGTTTTCCATGCAACTCGTCTGTCGACACGGTCGCTGTCTCACTATAAAGTCGTATCGACTGAAGTACATTGGGCTTTGTTTTCCATGCATACCGTCTGTCGACATGGCCGCTGTCTCACTACAACAGTCCAAGGGACTGACCTACATTGTGCTTTGTGCAACAGTCCCGGCTGTTTGGGGTCAGGGGGATTCCTGGGTGCGAGGTTTTTCCAGGTGACCGTCAGCATGGCAGTGACAAAGGCGATTAACACCACGCGACTGGTTATGAGTCGCTCTGGTCTTTGCAGAGATGCAGCCCTGTAACATCAGTTGGGTCAACCAGGTGCATTTTTGTTCTGAGTATTTTCTGCCTCTCTTACCCTTCTTTAATTGATATGTTGCTGATATGCAATGCAAATCAACAAATAATAATGCTTTTAAAAAGTGTGTTGATCCAGCTCCCTAAAAATAGCAAGTTAATCACTGTTCAATTAGCCCAACAAATGCTTTTTCCTCGAAGCGATGGCTTTTACTCATACCGGTATGATCATTACTGCAATGCTCGTTCTCTTAACTCTCTTCCTGTAGTTGAGTTTAAAAAATAAATACCGTGACTCTTCGTCTGTCTGAATAAAAAGCGAATCCTTGACATAAACATAATTTGAAGTTAGACCAATCCGAAGGCTTGTATAGCATTTATTTTTTCCAACTCTGCGTTTCATTGCAATCACGGTCACTGCAACTGTCACTGTCATTATCACTGTCACTGGTCCCATCACCCAGTCTGCTTGTGGAGACGCTACATTGCTGATTGCATCACCAACTGATTCTATTTCTGGCGGTCATGGTATAGAGCCTGAGTTTGGACAAATCTTATCTCTGCCCATTCAGTGATGTTGTCTGCCCACTTCTTTCGCTGTCTGCCTCGTCTCCTTTTCTTCTGCACCGTACCCTGAAGAACGGCTTTGGAGAGCTTGCCAGATCTTGTCACGTGGCTATACCATCTAATTTTCTTTCCTTTCAGTACGGTCAGAAAGTCGTCATACCGACCAACGTGCTGTCTGATAGTTTTCCTGACTTCATTTGTTGTGTGGTCCTTGTAGGAGATGCCGCAGATCTTCTGGAGCGTCTCATGTCCACTGCTTGGATCCTGCTTTGAAGCACTATGAGAATCCAGGACTCGCATGCTTTCAAATTTTAAAAACTGAAATCAATGTTAATTGAAACATTTATTCAAATAGTTGTAACTTCCAAACTTCCAGACACAAGCAACCTTTTTGTACCACTGGAAAGCTACAACTCTCAGCTTTAGAATTATATCAATCACTCCAAAATGTGAAAACTTACTTGTGGTCTGTTTTGCGGTGCTTAGTCACAATGAGTTTCTTTTTAGCTGATATGAGGACTATATCTTGACGTTGATCAGCCTGGGGGATATTCCAAAGAGGTTTTAGACCATTCTTTACATTGGCTGCAGTCCTTCACTTGATGAAAAACCTTTTCATCCATTTGACCCCTGCTTAGTAGCGTCTGCATTTTTTCTTCTCGATATTTCCAGTACAATGTCTGAACACTATGTGCCCAACGGCTCACCGTGGTATAGATTCCATTTTCTGAATGTCTGTCACGTAAGTGTAATATACGCAAATCATGATCCTCTTGAGACACTGGAATTATCAAACGGCTCCCTTAGGGGCTGGACTACGCCTTGAAAGCCCAGCACTGCTGTTGAACAGGACATCGAGCGGTCCTGGCTGTATGTTGTACTCGACTTTAGTTGTACATTACTCGTAGACTGCTGTGTACTGGTATTGACTGTGATGTCGTTTCTCATGTCGTTTCCTTACAAAACGGAAAAATATAGTGGTCCCAAGAATCATGATGTCAGAGATCCTGACACTTGAATAGGGAAAAGCCCCACAGTAGATGGGCGACACCCGACTTGGTGGACATTTAAAGTGAACCAGGACAAGGTCAACCTCAGCAATAGCGTCATCCACTCCAGCCTGCCGTCTTCAATACAGGGTCCCCTATGGGTTGGGGGAAAGAATAGACTCACCGCGTCTCCCTATGCGAATCGTAAGAGGCAAATAAGAACGAGGAGTAAAACTTGGTACCTGAGTGGGTAGTAATGGTACAATGTAGTATCATTGCAGCCTTGAGCCAGCATCGGGTTGGGATACTTCCCAGGGAGTAGAATTGGTGCTGGTACCTGAGTTTATGTCTTAACGTCTGTCAATGTGTTTATTGTCAGGTGCCAGTGAAGGATTGATCAAGCGGCCCAGTGATCAGGGGGTAAAGTTTAAAGCAGTCTGAGACCCAGACATGGGTGATACGTCGCTAAATAAAACCAAACCTTTACTTCTTTAAGAACGTGGTTAACTGACTTGCAATTATTCTAACCTGTTCTAGTGATTTTCGTGGTCAAAGGCCTTACATAGCTTACATCCATCTATCTTTCAATGCTTCAGTTGGGTGAGTAGGTGGATGCTGTCTTTGTCGCGCGGTTTCTCGGACAAGGGAGGCCAGATAGACCACTCGATAATTTTAATGCGGATGCTGACAATGACAAATGAGCGATGGCACAAAAACTTTTTTTTATTTCGGACACGTAATCGGAACCTGTTCTACTTGTGTCGGGGCTTCTACTATCCCTTGCCCTCCCAACCCTTTCCCATTTTTTTCGTCATCCGTCGCCTTGTGTCTCGTTCATTCATCACTTCGGGTCACACCTTCCCCCACCAACCAGTCACCCCCATCCTCCCACTTCTCCACACCCTCCCACTTCCCCACCACGGACGACATTGAGGAACGAACGACCATCGCTCGTTGCAAAAACCTTCAGGGCAACGGTGAAGACCAAAGTGAGATCACGGCTCGGCAGAATGGATAAGGAAGGACTAGGGGGGCGCGGGGAAAGGGGAAGAGCCATTTTCGGTTTTGTGTCAAGCTCCAGCAGCAGAACAATATCGGGGAAATCATGACTGCCGCCGGTGGCCTCGAGCGGAAGCAATCGCACTGATGTAATCACGGCATGGCCCGCGCCATCGTCGTCAGGTGTGGATTACATGGTGGCCACGACAGGCGCTCTGCTCCTGCGGGGTCTCACTTGATGGGAAGTTGTCTCAGCCTCCACCAAGAAGCTCGCCCAGGTCCACCCCGCCAAATGATGTAAACAACAGTTGTTGACACTGGCGCCCAGAATCGGCGGTTTTCTCTTTCACCTGTCACGCCCCAGCGCTTGAGGCGGAGATTAAAGAAGCCCCACTGACCGCTTGCAGGGATTACTTCCGTCGAAGGTCGCACGACACCTAGTCGGAGCGGTGCGAACGATGTTGACGGGGAGTTGTGCATCAGAGCTGTACTTTTCGGCTTCGGTGTGAATGTGTCGAGCCACGCAAGCCAACTAGGACTTCGTCTTTCTGATTGCGACAGGCGCAAATAGTCTTCGCCGGAGCGGAAAAAGGGCGAACGAATGAAAAGGAGAAAGAAAAGAACAAGAAAAACTGGACAGTCCGTGCAGCACATTGGGGGAAAAATGACGTCGCCTCGTGTAGAACTGAGTTATCTCCCTTTTTGCCATTCAACGTCGATCTCGTGAAGAGCGAGAAAGTACGGAGCGGCGAGATTGCCGTTTAAGTAGAAGAGGAAATTCACCATGGGACACCTTCGCAAAACAACCGGAAACACTGCATGCATTCAGGTGGTTTTTCTTTTTCGTTTCATTTCGCCTCCAGAGGTTTCAGGGAAAAGCGTTGCTTCGAACCATGATTTTGCTATTATATTGACGCTCCTTCAAAACGGGTTTCCAAAAATCGATTCCAGATTTTCGATTTTACGAACATTCCATCGAAAGTGTACCCCCACGTGATGCCTCAGTAGAGGATAGTTTGCGTAAAAAGTGCATGCGGGAAATACGGTCCCTCAGCACATGTCACGATACTCAAAGCATATATAAAACTCACTGACGATCATACGATGGGTCAGAGTGTATTTTTGCACCATTCTAGTAAACTAGAGATTTCGCCTACCGGCAAAGTACCTCTAGCACCGTTGACATCACGTGATGGAAGGTTTTCGGCCGATTTATGCAAACGGTGGTCACACGAGAGGCTTGTGGGATAATCGATGTGCTCCCTGACATACGCCGTTAAAGTAGTTCTAAGGCTATTTCGCACAAAACTCTTAACTTACTCTTGTTGAGACAACAAACAAGCGTTTATTCTATACAATAAAATGTTTGTGTTGAAATGGAAACCAGTTTTGACATCTGAATGATTTCTGTAAAAAGTGGAGAGAAAAATAGTATCAGAACGAACTATTTTGGGCGCAAGGCTGTAATGCGAAAGGTCAAGCCTATTGCGCATTCATTGCGAACTGTGCCAGAGTCACCATTGACTTGGGTTTACAGAATGTTTTTGCACTTCACATGTAGCAGCTATCAGCGAGAATGCATTCGTCTTTAACGTGATGGTTTTCACAATTTAAAGTGATTGAAGGTGTGCTTTCGGACACCTCACCCTGTGGGTTGGGGGTAAGAATATAGACTCACTGCGTCTCCCTGCGCAATTAGTTAGAGGCGAATCACTAGAGCAATCGAGATTAGGCTTGCCCTTATTCTAACAGCTCTAATTATTTTTTGTGATCAATGGCCTTGTATAGCCTACAGAAGCTGATATGCCGTAAAACTCCATCCATCATCATTTATTTCAGTTTGGACTTCTTCTCAGTCTTTTATCTGCTGCCACAAAAATCATTGCAGTGTTCGAATCGCTCTCAAAAGTAAACCCGACTTTGGTCTGTGGTAGATGTAGCTGGTGATCGTGCCAACCATGGAAAATAATCTAATGATTTGTCCTGAACGTCTTCCTCTAAGAATTCATCAGTAAGGAGCTTGTTGTTCGATTGGAACCAGCCTGCTTCTTCTGTTCTTATGGGCATCAATACTACGATATGTTCCATTATTCTTACCCGTTTATCACGAGCGTAGGATTGACAGACCGTAAAGCTTCATCCATCCTTCCCTTCATCCACCCATCCATTCATTTATCCATCTATCCATCCAAACATCATCTACCATCCATCCACCCACCCACCCACCCATCCATCCATCCATCCATCCAAAAATCCATCCATCCATCCAGTCATCCAGTCCATTCATTCATTCATTCATCCATCCATCCATCCAACCATCCACCCACTCATCTATCCATCCATCCATCCAACCATCCATCCATCCATTCATTCATCCATTCTTCCAACCATCTGTCCATCCTCCCTCATGTAACATCCATCATTCATCTACCCACCAATCCATCCATCCAAAATCCTTCCATTCAAAATCCATCCATCTATCCATTTATTCACTGATTCATCCAGTCATTCATTCATCCCTCACTCCTTGTCTCTTTCATTCGTGGAAAAATATTTTCTGCCTCTCCCGAAGGTACCGCCCTGGGTAGAACTTCTTCGACGTCTCTGCGAGCCTTCAATAACTGAGGCACAAACTTTCACTCTCCAGGGAGCATGTGTAAAAAGCATATAGACAGAAATGGTTTTCGGCGACGTGTCTGGCGCCTTCAGTCTCTGCTACAACTGTTTGCTGATCTATGATAACTCATGACCAGAAAGTTCACAGAGGATGTCTGCCTTCTTTCTACACGAAGGTCTGCTGGTCCCACGCAGTCTGCGGTCTTTCCACGCCATAGGTAAGGCCAGAAAAGCTCAGGAGCGTTTTATCAGGTGCATGCGAAAGTTATGGCTACATGTCCCAGATACACTCATTTTTGCATCTCTCTGTTTCTCTCTCTTTCTCTCTCTTTCTTTCTCTCTTTCTGTCTCTCTCTCTTTCTCTCTCTCTCTCTATCTATCTATCTATCTATCTATCTATCTATCTATCTATCTATCTATCTATCTATCTATCTATCTATCTATCTATCTATCTATCTATCTATCTATCTATCTATCTATCTATCTATCTATCTATCTATCTATCTATCTATCTATCTATCTATCTATCTATCTATCTATCTATCTATCTATCTATCTATCTATCTATCTATCTATCTATCTATCTATCTATCTATCTATCTATCTATCTATCTATCTATCTATCTATCTATCTATCTATCTATCTATCTATATATCTATCTATCTATCTATCTATCTATCTATCTCTTTCTTTCTCTCTTTCTGTCTCTCTCTCTCTCTGTATCTATCTATCTATCTCTTCTGCCGTTCCTTTGGAATTTGGAGTAAGAATAGACCCACCGTGTCTTCGTTCGTGGATTGTAATAGGCGAATAACTAGATAAATCGAGACTTGACTTACTCTAAACAGCCTACAGTTCGTGGTAAATGGCCTTTCATAGCCTACATGGCTAAGAGGCCGTAAAGCTTCATTCATTCTCAACTTCATCATTTTCTGTCTTCACTTCTCTCTTTTTCCCTTTCCCTACCTCCCCTCTATTTGTCTGTCTGTCTGTCTCTCTCTCTCTCTTTCTCTCTCTCTCGCTCTGTCTCTCTCTCTCTTTCTCTCTCTCTCTCTCTCTCTCTCAGCATCCCTACAGGAAGTGAACGGTTCATTATGTGGGGAATGACCACCACCTGTTGAAAGCATTTCCTTTGGATGCCCAGACATCTTTAGGGTCCTATTATTTCGAAACGACTGCAGACCCTCTGCAGTCAGTAGCAGACCAAGTGGCTTCCTGCAGCCTCCACTGAGGCTAACCTTATCTGCTCCACAGTCAGCCTCCATTAATACAGTCAGACCTGTAACAAGGCTTCCAGATATGCTGGCAGTCTTCCAGTGCTGAGATATCAAGTCAGGTGCTGGAGGTGTTCTTGACCTCACAGAAAGTTTAGAAGACGACGCTGACAGCTAATGCACTCCACAATCTCTCCGCAGCCAGATGTCCATGTTTAATGGGGAAAGGCACCTATGCTTGGAGGCAGAAATATTTCGGTTGAGGGAATGTGATACGCATGACCTACATATACATATGTATGTGTGGCGGGAGTCTAATCCCAAACAGACCGAGACCTATTTTCCTACTACCCAATATCCTCCTGTTCCGGCACACACCTCACGTCAATTGCGCTTCAGTTGGAAACATACAGTTATGTGGGTGTGAAACTGTAATGTATTGGCCCAATAATTGAAAAAATAGATTGCCTTTTTGAGTATGAAATAAGTGGGTTTGTGAGGTTTATGGTCCTTTGCAAGAATCAATTGCTTGTCCTGGTAAAAAGGCGTAGATGGATTAATCTGATGTATCTTTGAATCATTGGATGCTATTCGTAATCAAACCAAGAGCTTCCGTCTTTCGAAAAGACACCAAAGAACACAGTATACATTCTATTCGGGAGAATAAATGCCTCTCCATCCAAATCCTCCCCACATAATAGTAATCGAAATCTGGACTGACGCACTAGCCATATGAGTTCATAAGTTTTTGCAGTATCCCAATTAGCAATTGAGGAAGGACAGGACACAGGGAGTTCGTACATTTCGTATGGGCAAGATGCACTATACAGAAAGGCTTATAGCGCCGACATAAATGCAGGAGCAATAGTAAACTATTGGGATCGCCTCCCCAATGATATAACTAATCATATATATTTCTTAGTTCTGGGTTGCGTTATTGAGTTATTTGTTTCTTCACTCAACGACAAAGTTCTTCTCTTGAGGAGGGCAAAATATACGTTCTTCGATGCTTTGGTTCAGGCAAACCGACCGCGTTCAAGCTCATGCAGTCCGTGGAATCGAATTCAACTGTGGCGCTGACATTTCACGCCATCGGGTTTGATCGGTTCAGCAGAGCAAGTATGCGTGGGGGAAAGCAGAACTGTCCTCAAGAAGAACGCTGCGGCATATCATACAAGATGGAGTTCTCCGCCAAAGGAGCCGACATTCTCAAGTGCCAAGAGCTTCACTCGGTTTGCTGACAGCTTGATCGAGGTGACGAAGCACAGGAAGATCGACGGACCAAAATACGCTTGACTGCGGAATCCCCATTCCAATGGTGTTCGTGGCGATTTGTGGACCCAAATGCGGCCATAGCTCGAGCGGTGGGGTGGTATAGATAAGGCTCCCGACAACTTCGCTCTTTCCCTTCTGTCCCTCTCACTCCATGCAGACCCGAACGCCGGGGCTTGAACTCGACATCGTGTTACTGCAGACTTTCCAACGCCGCCAGACCAATCCTACCGCTCTACCACACCTGCAGCAGCTGCTTTCCCGACACTGCTCCTCCACTCCCCCCTCCCCCACCCTCTCCCCCCAGGACTCGGAGGTCCAGTGACTCTCATCTCAAGGTGCCACCTGCAAGATCTTCGGCAGGGGACCGAGCTTTCTGCTTGCAGCACCGGTCCTCTGGAATCAGCTGCCAGATCCTTTGCGACAGGAGACAAAAATGAATAATTTCAAAAGAGGCCTCAGGATGTGCCTTTTCCTCCGAGCGGGTGTCGGCGACTAGGGGTCCCAAGCTGATCTCTAGTGACATCCCAGTCTCACGTAAAATCGTGGAGTTTCATTTGTGCAAGCGCCACTTAGCAGCCTTTGGGCTGGAAATGCGCACAATACAAGTTTACTCTACATACAGACTCAGCACACGGCAGGCTGAATACACCGTCTACTGATACTCCTGCTGACTCAGTACAGGGCTCTTCGCCAACGATATATCGGATATATGTATATAAGTCCGTGGCAAGTAGTTGAACTGTCCTAGCCTTATCAGTGATTTATTATTAACTTACAGGTCATGAGAGAGGAAGAAAAAGGAAACGGCGACTGACTCATGTGGGCGCGAACTTGCACACCCACGAAAGAGAGAGAGAGAGAGAGAGAGAGAGAGAGAGAGAGAGAGAGAGAGAGAGAGAGAGAGAGAGAGAGAGAGAGAGAGAGAGAGAAGTAGTATCAGACATCACTCGAGGTCGTCAATCTGCGTGTCAGTTACTTGCACAAACATCAGCTCTAAATTGCTCACACCATGTGGACCTAAAAAAGTAATGAAGGAGGTAGCAGATAAGCGTAATTGCTCATGTTGCTGAATGTGCCAAATTTTGATAAGGGTAAGCAATATTTTTAGCTCGACTGTCTATGCCCTGCTTGAGTTGTCACATGTACGTTTGCAACTGCTTATTAGTCCTGCTTATGTCACTTATGTGATAAGGATGAACTGCATGGATGGAGAAGCACTTCTGCTCGTGTAAACTACGTTCCTTTCCCCCATCCCCCTACCCCCACCCCTCTTCCCATTACTGACGAAGATACACGACAATTTATACGAACTCTTCCTTTGATATAACTCGTTCAGATAAGGTGGAGCTAGAAGCATTCACAACATGCTGCATAGTGTGTGATAATATGGAGCTTTTTCATCCACCTACCCCCACCTCCACCGCCACCCCACTCCATCCATCCACCTCCACACTCACGATTTAATCACACTCAAGAACACCCATGGGAAAGATGCGCTCGTGACCAAATGCAAAGCGAAGTGCCCTGTGCTTTGCCGCCACAGGTGTCTCTGTGACCAAGGCGCGGCACGTTGTGTGGAGTGAAACGAGCCACGAAGTAGTCAGGGTCATGGACCACCGCCTGCCCACTTAGCCACGCGTCATGCGTGCTTTTTCATGCCGCTCATTAACTACACTTAGCCATTCCAACGCTGTCCCTGAGTTATCTGACTTACAAGTTACACTGTACCAAGGCCCTATCATAGTTTTCTAATGTTGCCCACTACTCGACACTACAATAGGCTACGCTACGCAACGCAACGCTGTATTATACTTTACTATGCTATGCTGTGCTATGCTATGCTGTGCTATTCTATGCTATGCTATGCTATGCTGTGCTGTGCTATGCTATGCTGTGCTGTGCTATGCTATGCTATGCTATGCTATGCTATACTGTACTATACTATACTGTGCTGTGCTGTACTAGACTTATTACTAGACTAGACTAAACTAAACTAATACTACACTATACTTCCACTAATGCTGTATTAAAACTATACTAAACTAAACTATAGTATACTGCAGTGTATTGTACTGTACTGTCGACAAAGCAGTAAGAAAGACTTTACTGCATGGAAGTGGGACGCATACCTGAAGAATACAGAACAACAGAAGGCGTACCGGAAGTAACACGACGATTTCTGAGTCTACATGTAACAGGGTGACAAAACTTTGCTGACTTTGCTCTCTGTGGATGAGCTGCTCTTATTTTCCAGTCTGTCACCATGTGGTCAGTTCCGCTGCCAACTCAGCACTGTTTTTCTTCCATTGTAAACATCCTCTCCAATTAAATCCCCCCATCAGACTCTTGGACACAAATGCCTACTGAAGCCATACCCCCCCCATGCCAGCCTCACAGTCCTACTGCCTCCTTGCACTTGTACGCCTTCGTGCCACCACTCTGTTTCTTCTGGACATCTGGCCCCTCCCAAGTTCTTGGGCAGCAGATGCTCACTCTGCCCCCCCCCCCTCTTCCCACGCATTCCTGGTACCATCCCCCCATCCCGCACCCTCTCCATCCCATGCCACGCCTTTCTCTTGACCCCTCCCCGGAACCCGACGTGTTCCGGTTTTATGGGATATATTGAGGTGACCACTTGTGCTTAGAGCAGAGTAGAGCAGAGCAGAATAGAGTATGGACTCATTCTTGCAGCTACTGAATAAATGGGTGAAATGGGAACAGACTGACTCCATGTCCCTCTGTGCCTCTGCCGCCAAACACTTGGGAGGCAGGGGAAAAGTTCCCAAAACCTGCACCGTAGCCCCAGCAACGTCAATGCATGTGCCGCTACACACGGAATACCTATCCACTTGCGTCTTTGCTCTAATGGTTGCAATAGTGATGGTGGAGGTGTTGTTAATGATGGTAGTGTTGTTAGGGTAGCGGTGGTGGTGGTGGAAGCAGCGGCGGCGGCGATGGTGGTGATGAAGACGATGGAAGGATGGATGAATGGAGTTTTACGGCCTATTAGCATTTGTAGGCTATGTAAGGCCATCAAGCACGAAAATCACTAGAAAAGTTCCAAGTTAGCGCAATTCAAGTCACGATGTCCCTATTGTTTCGCCTCTTATGATGAAGACGACAACGATGATAAAGATGACGGCGACGACGACGACGATGACGACGACGACGACGATGATGATGATGATGATGATGATGATGATGATGATGATGATGATGATGATGATGATGATGATGATGATGATGATGATGATGATGATGATGATGATGATGATTATGATGATGATGATGATGATGATGATGATGGTGGTGGTGGTGGTGGTGGTGGTGGTGGTGGTGGTGGTGGTGGTGGTGGTGGTGGTGGTGGTGGTGGTGGTGGTGGTGGTGGTGGTGGTGGTGGTGGTGGTGATGATGATGAAGCACTGTTTCTGTGCTTCTTGCTCCTACTTTTGCTGCGGCTTCTGCTGTTGCCGTTGTACAATGTATTGGATGCTAAATGTTACAGAATTCCATGTTGCTCCTCTTTAAACTGCCATATAGTTCTCTGCGGAAGTAAACGACAGAGGAAACGTATTTGTCTGTTGTTACCCAGATTACTGTCGACCCTAGGAAGCACAGAATACACATTTGAGGATTGCCTTGCCCGTCGCCCAAATTCCTGGACCAAGAATTCGCACATCAGCCGACCCTGAGTCAACACAGTCAGTCTCCTCAGCGCAAGGCTGCTTTCCATGAGTGACGTCAGTCTAAAAGGTTTCCGTTGTACCCGGAAGTGGATCTCCCGGTACCCAAGTAGCCGTCCCTGCCGCCTTCTCAACAGAGAGTTTGCACAGAGCCTCTGGTAGAGCCTCAGGTTGGACTTAACGCTTTCAGGGATGATGGCGCTTTCAACGTAACTAAATGGCTGACATGTTTGGCTGCATTCACTAATGATCTCAATAAATGAGAATACGGATTAGTCGGAATCCCTTCCACTGAAGGGCCACACTAGTGGACTCATCCAAGGAAAGGGGTGCGATGTTGGTCGTGTGTTGTTTTTTTTGCAGTGACTCCTACACAGAATGATAACCAAATTATTACGTGCTCGCTAGCTCACATACGCAATCTTGGACAGTTATTCCGCCCACAGAATGACAATTAAGTGTGAATAATTGATAAACTGGTGTACACAATGCGCTTTCAGCTGAGTTGGGTTACGATGAATATCATATTTGCAACAGTCGTCAAGGCGATTTGGCTCTGTTTTGGGCATAAATACCTATGTAAAAACGCATCCAATCAGAGGCCGTGGCCCGCTTGCAGATCGGGGTCCGCACCTCTTACTTCTCTTACTAGTGCGGCATTTTAGTCCACTAGAGACTTCGCCTGCCGGCGAAACAGTCTCTAGCACAGTTGACATCACGTGGTGTAATGATTTCATCCGAAATTTTTTTTTATGAGGGTCACACGAGAGACTTGTGGGATAGCCGATCTGCTTGCTGACATACGCCGTTTAAGTAGTTCTAAGACTATTTCGCACAAAATTCATAACTTTCTTTTGTTGAGGCAATAAACAAGTGTTTATTCGATAAAATAAAATGTTTGTGTTTAAATGGAAACCAGTTTTGACATCTGAATGATTTCTGTAAAAAGTGGAGAAAAAAATAGTATCAGAACGAAGTATTTTTGGTGCAATGCTCTAATGCGAAGGGTCAAGTCTATTACTCATTCATTGCAAACTGTGCCAGAGTCACTACTGACTCGGGTTCACAGAATGCTAGTGCGGCCCATCAGTGGAAGGGATCCAGATTTGTCTTAAAACAAAACAAAAACTCTGAAAGTTCTTACATGTACATAATCCTAAAAGCAAACGAGACTGAATATGATGTTCCGATAATGCTTCCTCACAAAGACTTAGACCACAAAGCATTGATACTTTTCATTTTGGCAGTCTTTAAGCATCCAGAACACGTTTCGTGTCACTGAAACGCATGACAATAATTTGTTCCTTTACAATATTTTGCAGTGTTTTAAAATCAAGTCTTTGTGGGCATATACGCAAAACTCCCACTGCTCCAAACAAGGCTACATGACGGAAAGGCGTCGACGACTACATCCGTCAGACATAATTATCGTCATCATAATAATTATAATGATAATATTGTTTAATTTTGCTCCAGTACTTGAGAATTTGTTTTGGGGAATTTCACCCCCGGTCGCCACCGCGCAGCACCCAGCACCAGGTGTTAATCATCGTAGGAGAGGCAACGCCAGGCTAGGCACCTTGCCCAAGGATGCAACTCTAGGATCTGTGATGCATTGAACACCTCACCTGCCAGTCGCAAGGCGAGAATCCTAACCACCCATCATCATCGTCATCATTATTACCTTCCTCATCATCATCATCATCATCATCATCATCATCATCATCATCATCATCATCATCATCATCATCATCATCATCATCATCATCATCATCATCAACAACATTTTCATCATCATCATCATCATCATCGTCGTCATCATCGTCGTCATCATCATCATCATCATCATCATCATCATCATCATCATCATCATCATCATCATCATCATCATCATCATCATCATCATCATCATCATCATCATCATCATCGGTCACCATCGTCATCACTCCTCAAAACGAGCTTTGATTCAATTCCGACGGAGGAGGCGAATATGGAGCCAGTTTGGTAAAACCTCACAGAACTCTCTATTAATGCCAATGGGACAAATGGATGGACAAATGGATGGACAAAAGTGGCAGCGTCTATTAATCATTTGTTGTTAACTGGATCCACGACCTAGTTGTATGATTAAGATGGCGATAACCTTGAAGGCGAATAATACGTCACAGACAGAGGCTGAAGCCCCTTATCAACAGTGACACATGAATCTCATCGTTGTCGTCATTGCCGTCACGATCTCCCAATTTGGACAGGGAATGAAGCCACCACGATGAACAAAACAACAAGATTGAGTTTGTCTCTGACACACATTGAAGAAACTCTAACTTTACCATTCTGGAGATTATTCTAGTGCACGTCCTTGAAAACGTAATTTGTCTCGGCCCCCCGCCCCCCCCCCCCCTTTCGGCCCCCGCAAGCTCGAAGAAGTAGATGTGTGAATGCAAAACGATTGTCACGCGAAGCAAGTTTGTTTCCTGAGGGAGGGGGCCCATGGGGAAAGCAAAGCCTGGTAGCCAGGAAACCAGGCACTTGGTATCATATCCATCAGACCCCAAAGTCTGGGGTCACCTATCTGGCAGGAAGTAACCCTTCCTGTTGCCATGGCAACTGCCTGCTGCTCTTCCTGTCTGACATAATCGGGACTGTGAAAAAAAGTGTGGGACAAGGAATTGGAGAGAAGCTGGCAGAGAGCATAGCACAGTTTCAAACACTGGCTATGAAATGTATGACGTCACCTTGAGAGCACGTCAGAATTTCATCATAAGAGGATAATCAAACCAACGTTTTTATTTTCCATTAACTTGATTAGAAAAAAATTATATTGTTTGTTTGTTGCGTACCTGGGCTAAACACTCCCAGGATCACCCAAGTGGGTGAGATGATTGCGTGTGTGACTGTTTTTGAACACACCGCCATATAGGCAGCCACACTTCGTCTTCAGGGGAAAGAAAATTATATGACCTCATTAAAAAAATTAATCTCTCTCTATCTCTCTCTTTATCTCTCTCTCTCTATCTATCTATCTCTCTCTCATACACACACACACACTCTCTCACACTCTCTCTCTCTCTCTCTCTCTCTCTCTCACACACACACACACACACACACACACACGCACACACACTCTCTCTCTCTCACTCTCTCACACACACACACACTCTCTCTCACTCTCTCTCTCTCTCTCTCTTTCTCACGCACACACGAAGGCATGCAGGCACGCTAACACTCATCCATACTAGCGGAAACATACACTTGTGGATAGGTACAACGTGCTCATATGCGCATTTACGAGCATGCATTTTGAGCTAGCGATTCAAAGGAAGACAGGCATTGCTGTTTGGTGATCTTTTGTTCTTCTGGCAATGTCGAATAGGAAACTGATCGAGAAAACATAGGAAGGTTGTCTTTTCTTCTTCACTGTATCAGTTAAGCAGGTAGAAACAAGTGTGCATTTTGCCTATCACATTTCCAATGCGCTCTCTCTGAATCGTTCTAGTTGCAGAAGGAAAGAGTGGCAAATCACAGTTTGTCGAGGCCGGAGCTCAGAAAGACACAATGCTACACATCTTTTAAACATCGACAGTAAACGAATGGCAAAGGGATTACTCACAGACAACACTGTCGTTGTAAGAAATCCACACCGGCCCCCTCCTCGTACTCCTGGGTGGATTGTTGAGATGGAGCTGTCTGGATGAGGGATCAAAGGGCAGACGTTCTCGCACCCGCGAGGTCTCCGGTTCTCTTCCAGGGGTTGAGATCACTGGTGTTGTGGCTCCCCCTAAAATGAAATGCAGAATACTTGTTCTTAAACCGTTTGTCTAACTATATAAGGGTGGTGCATGACAGAAATATACAAGCAACTTCCGTGCACTTTCAATGGAAGAGAAACCTTACACCTGCGGCCGTTTTGATGAAACGGCGCTTGAAATAGTTATACTCTTCATAAATTTCGTGGCACTTTACGGGAACATTTTCCGTTGGGTTAAGTCAAATATTTTTGCTATGCTTTGCACTCAAGACCTCCAGGTTGTCTGGACGAGTTGGAGTGAAAAAGCTTGATTGACTTCGCCCGGACCTTCCAGCAGCGGTGCTTCAAGGTTAATTGCAGCTGTCCCTGTCGTTCACAACTGATAGACACAATTACAAGGCATGAAGTCAGATACTTAGGATGAGTGCGTTATTTGTGTTCAGGTTGTATGAACCAATGTTTGCACTGCATCCATCCACTTTAGAAAGGCTTACGGAATTCGTCCAATTACACGAGAATGTTTAAGTGAAAGGAATTTTTCAAGACTTTCCTTCACATTTTTTTCATGTTGAGCTAAAACAAGTTCTAAAATAATTTCAGGAGGCTACGCACTATTCAACCCATAAAAACGAGAGATGTAAATTCAAAATAAATTACTTGTAAGAGAGTCTTTCCGATCTTCTCAATAAGTTGAGTCATCAAAACAGGTTAAATAACTTTGTGCGGTTCTTTACATAAGTGTAGGATATTTTCATTCTGATTCATGTTCATTGTCTTATTACGAATCATCCCTTAGCAGTGAAGGAAATTCAGGGCAAAGATCTCGTGGACCGTGAAATCATCGAGTGTATTCCTCAAGAAAAATCGTTGAACCTATGCGAGCAATTGCGTAATACGAAGATATGCTGCACTGATTCTCACGTCTTAAATTCTCCAGCAAAAGGCAACCAGCAAACGATAGTTTTGAGAGAGAAAATATATCGACCTGGCATTACAAATGTAGTGAGTAGTTTACATCACTGGAAGTTTGGATTCAAAGTCCAGCCGGCAGAAGCACATAATTATGTTCCGTCTGTTTGTTAATCAAGTGGTAAAAGTAAATCTCGGTAGTTAAAAGTCAACAATCAGCTACCATGTATTGCATGGATCTGTCAACACAGGGCACGCGGTGTTCTACCTGTCGGAGTCGGAAGCAGGGACTTTGTCAGCGTGTCCACGGTCGGGTTACTCCAAAGTCTAAGTGCGCAGACTAAACAATCAGATGTGGTGATAAAGAAACTGCAGAATGCGGCGGAAGCTGCCTCTCTTTGGACTTGGAGAAAACACATACTGCCCTGATGGGCTAGATGGCCTCCGCAGTTTGAACTACAAGGTACCTTCCGGTGGAGAGTAAGCTCTGCTTGGAAGCGGCTGTGCAAGTGCTACTGGAGCAGGCCCCCAAAACACAAAAACAACAGCATCTTCTATACATATAAAAGGGAACGCGTGTTTGTGTTTGTGTTTGTGTGTGTGTGTGTGTGTGTGTGTGTGTGTGTGTGTGTGTGTGTGTGTGTGTGTGTGTGTAGTGTGTGTGTGTATGTGTGTGTATGTGTGTGTGTTTTATTTCTTGCTACGCATTCCCGTACCACTAAATCTGCTCCAATCAAAGTTGACAGTCATAATCCAGGTGCAATAAGGAAGATTTTAGGCTGCCTACCTTTGTGCTAGCGACATGAGAGGCCGGTTTTTAACGTTTCCAGCATTGGCATTAGGCTATCCATGTCGTCCCTTGCTTGAGAGGAGTTTGACCCCAGCAGGATTGGACATGTGTGGTAGAGACAAAGATGCTGAAGGCGGTGAGAAACGTGCTTGTGGTCTCTCTCAATAAAGATAACCTCTGTCCAGTCAGTGTCGCGCCACCATAGATGCTGGACGTGTTGGAATCGCGCTCAGTGCTGACTGCCGTACTTCTAGACTTGTATCGAGTACAGGAACGTCGTGTTTGATGTGAAACTTCCTAACATTCTCCGCAACGCGGTGAGCAAACTTTATCAATCTCATCTGCTGAAAAATTGGCAACTTGACTTGACATTGAATTGTGTCATATGTCACATTGATTTGGACGAGTCCACCACCAGAGAGTGGCGGCAGCACTGTCCTTTCGTCGTCATGTCCGAGTCTATTTGCCAAATGTAAATCTCCCTCCAAGAAAAGAAAATACTTAAAGAGGAAAGAATCATTCCGAAGAAAATGTGAAGGCTACCAAGAGATGCAGAAACCTATCTACAGTCATCATCTTTTATACACCAGCTGGCACCCTTTCTTATGCTGAAATGGAGGACTGCAAGTCAATGTGTGAATCCTGTGTTGACCCAGATGCCGAGCACAATCTTTTCGTGACTCCAGCTCCACAATCCGAAAAGCCCGATAAGACTGAAAAAGTCACTGAGGTCACCAGACAGTCAGACAAGACTACACACGGAAAGCCACCAGAGCAACCCAATCAACCTCAGCGTTTGCCCCAGGGAAGGTCGCCAGTTATGCTGTCAACGGTTCGGCTGCCGGTGCGTCGACCCACGAGAAACACATTTGATGTGCTTTCGACGGGTTCATGTTCGTTGGAAACCCAGACACATTTGAGGTGGTGAGACAACTTTAAAAGGCAGGAGACACATTAGCATCTGCGTCTGCTTGGTGAGATGCGTGTGCCTAGCCCCTTCCATTATGCGAAACCTGTTCAGCATGCAGAGATGTTTGCTATTGTCTTGACTGCTTTGTGAGGACAGAACGCGCGAGACAACTTTTGTGACCCAGAGAGTGAGATGAGGTGTTGGTCTGCCTCACTTACGTTGCCAGTCGTCTAACAAGACAGTCACTTGTAAGTTTTGTTTCCTGTTCGTTTGAAGCTTACTTATTACTTTGTCGTGGTGCCTTGTTTTAAGGCCATTGAAATTCATCATCGAATCCGTTATCAGTGATGAATGGTTGATAGAACGAGTGACGTTTATGATGTACTATTATCGTTTGGTGTCGAACATATTTTGTGGACTAATATACATGTTTAAGATCATTGTCCACTGCGACATACAAAGAGCTACTTAGACAATGCTGATGTGATTCCAGTCTGCAAAAGACTACAATGAAACCTTGACACTTCTTGTACACCCGTTGGAACTTCTCATTGTTTTTTGTTTATCAGGGTTTTCCACTTACAGGAATGTGTTGCTGCAGTTTTTTAACCGTCAGTGGTGCGTGAATGCGTGAAAACGCTCTTTACACATGATCAGCATATAATTACCTGCAGTGCATAGTTCAAGAACAGTAAGGTAGCTGCTGATGACATTTGTACTATTTGATGAATTTTAGTATTACTGTTTTAGTATTGTTGTTGCAGTTCTTGTTGCGATTGAATTCAATTGTAACTAACCTTGTCTATGAGTCTGAGGCCTTGAAAATGAAGTTTCAAAATCAAAGATAACCTCTGTCCATCTCAGCACTAAAAGCACACTCCCAATGATAATACTTTTGGGCTAGGAAGAGGAGGAGAGAGAAGTGTGGGTGGGGAGTGCGACAAGCCAGAATCTACCAGGTGCTATAAGAATGATAGGAGGAGGAGGAGGAGAAGACTGGAGGAGGAGAGGGAGGAAAGAGGGTGGGGCAGGAGGAGGGAAGAGGCGCGCAAGGTAACGGGCAAAGCTCCCTATTATCTGCTTCCGTACTGCTCTCAACCTCTTTTTTGTCATTTTACTCTCCAGACAGTTGGTCGTCTTTTGCCACACTCCTGGGTAGCAGGTGTGACATTATGTAGCGGGCGAAGCCCGTTAGTTCCACCACATGAGGGGGTTATCGGTGCCGCACAGGCTGTGAGCGAGTCTAGACAAAGACTACAGATGCCATAGACATCTCTTCCAGAACCTCTTACATTCGAGGGCGAGACACTTGCAAAAAGTTGGCTGCTTTCAACGGATCACAAAATGTGCTCGAGCGTTGGAGAATGCCAGTGTTGTTCACACAGTAAATCCAAGTTGATGCCACACCAGACTGCGGTGCAGCCCCTGACATTTCATGCTGTCA
Organism: Theodoxus fluviatilis; assembly: GCA_034096865.1. Taxonomy (NCBI): domain Eukaryota; kingdom Metazoa; phylum Mollusca; class Gastropoda; order Cycloneritida; family Neritidae; genus Theodoxus; species Theodoxus fluviatilis. Next base: position 43,298 of record JAWQFJ010017216.1, read on the forward strand.
CAGCTGAGGCAGGCTGTGTGGATCGGTGTGATTCTGTCACGTTTATCAGAAAACTGTTGTGCACAGAGAGATATCCCAGAGGGAGTTTGAAGTGAGTTAGTGGAACTTTTCCACTTGGCATGAAGGAGTAGAAACAAATTACTCTAGTGTTCTGCCACATCAACCTGTCGTCTCCTCGTTGTTTTTGTCTGCCTTGTGCGTTTACTTGTACACATTTCCATCAGTATTTTCTCAGGAAGTGATACTTCAACGTTATTTTCTTCCACGGTGAGATGTATTCACTGACGATTTTATTTCGGCACCATTGGTTGTATTTTGTTTAAATATGCTTTGGTAGACGTAGTATGGTCAAATAGACGTTAAATATTCTTTCTAACGCTGGGACACAATAAGTCCTAGAGGCCATCTGGGCCGCCATATTAATCCGTCCGTTCATAGACCCATTTGTCTATTCGTTTATTTATCTATTTATATTCATGATAATTTACATGTATTCCTTCGTTCATTCGCCGAATCATTCGTTTGATTGTTCTTGTTTCTTATATAATTCACTCGTACATTCGTTTACCTTTTATTTGTTCCTTCGGTCTTTCGTTCTTCTTTTCTTCAATGTATTGATTTTCACGTTCTCTCTTTCAGTCATTTATCTTCCACAAACCGAGCACAAAAACTGGCGCATGTCTTCACTGTGAGGAGATAAGAGGATTCCACGCGTCTCTGCAGAGCTTTGGCATCAAACTTTTTGTTTCAAGATGAGGTTTCCATGGCAACGCGCTATCTGGCTCTCAGATTTCAATCAAGAGAGCGTCTTTCTTAAAAGTTGGCTGAGAGAGAGAGAGAGAGAGAGAGAGAGAGAGATTTATACTATGATAAACGATACCCTATAACTTAATCCATTTAGGTAAGCATGAAGGGAAGCAAAAGTGGTTCATTCGTTACTTAGAAATGTGCCCTGAAGACAATATAATCTTTATTACTGATCAAGAACTACCGTCTACAAGCCCTTATTGCAAATGGGTTGATTCAAGGAACGTGCCCAGCATTTTTGGAGCTGCAAGGCATTTACTTAATCGAGGCTTCACGAGAAATACTCACGACGGGCCCTGAGAAACTCTGAACGCCTTGACCTAATCAGAAGATGAAACCTAATCAACGGACAGTCTGAACCGCCCCAGGTCATCGTCAGCCACTTTGCCTTCCCAAGAAAGTAAGTAGGTCTGGGTGCGAGGAGGTCTTCTGTCATAAGTACCCTGCCATGCTCGCCCTGCAGGAAAAGGGGGCAATTTTTCAAGGACTGAAGGAAAAATTAACGGGGAGCGGATAAACGATGAGGTAAGTAGTCTTCTACCCGTACTTGCAGGCGCCATGCCGTGTTCGCAGACTGACGATAAGCGAAACTGGATCTAGCCTAAGAAAAGCACACGGTGGAGCATCAGGAATCGAGAGGAAAATGCTGTGTGCCAAAGGGGAGGAACATTCGAGACAGACTCAGTTGTATGTGCCTCTTGGTACGTTGTCGTGGTAGCGTTCTTTTCCTATACCTTGAATAATTGAAGTCAAAAGCAATGAGGCATCTGTTGTATGCAGTCAGAGTGTCTGTAAAAAGGCATTATCTCGTTTTCTTCTATACTTTTCACGATCTTCGAATTTTTCGAGGACGGACGGACTGATGAATAGGATGGATGAATTGATAATGGAGGGAAGGACGGATGGATAGATGATGGATATATGGACACATTAACGGAAGGCTGAATGAATGGAATAGACCTTACGCTCCATCAAAAACTGTGATGCATGCAAAGCCATTGATTACCCTAATCACCTGTTGTAGTTGAGAATTGAGCAAGTCAAATATGAGCAAGCTATGACTCCACTCCCCTAGCCACCTTTTGCAAATGGCCTAGGGAGATGTGGTGGGTCTATTCCTATTTTCGACTAATTCAGGTAATCGCGCCAGAAAATCCAGACTCTCTTCAAGTGGTAAAAATAGTATGAACAGAACAATCTAAATAGACTGATTGCTACATACATATGGCAACTTTCGTGGGCCGAGATGTAACAACAATCTTTATTTTAAAAAACAACAACGAAAAGATACCCTCCAAAACTTGATAAAAAGTGTTGGTGAGACGCCTCGAAGAAAACTGCCTCCAAGTGTTGCCAGACACTTCCCGGGGTATCGTCACCTTGTCGCTGTCGGGGAGTGTGCGTGTCTCCGTGACCTCTACAGCCATGCTGGCGGGAGTTGGTAAGTCTCCTGGTAGGGCCATCCGAGCCGGACAGGTAAAAGGGTAGAGGCCTGACAAAGCACAACCAACTGGCCCTCCAGGTTGGGGGTTGGGCACAAAGCTTAGAGCTCGGCCCTGTAAAACATTGTGTATAAAGATAAATAAAAAGCAAAGATAATGGTACAGAAACAGCAACAGAAGAAACAAAAACTACCGCGTGTGATGGGCAACCAGAGTGCAGAAGCTGGCCCAAAACAGACATAGTGGCAACATTGGTTGCTGCCATTCTCACGCCGTCGGACTTAACAGGAAGTAAAAACGTAAAGTTGGCAAGAGACAGCGTAATGGCCTTCGTTTTCGGCGATCGGAAGAATTCAGTAAAAATAACTCCTGACTACGCCAAGAAATACAAGGAGAGGAAATCGACCTTTCTTCTCTGTCTGGCGCTTTTTCCCATTGTAAACGAAGGAAGAGATGACGTGACACAGGTGAAAGTGAGACTGATAATCTTTCTCCACACCATTCGGGAGCATTCACGTCCCACAGCCACTTGTTGACTTGGCTTGTCTGGCCAACACACTGCTGAGATAAGAGAATGGAATCAGGAGCGACTAACACCACAATGAAGGCAATCGTATTAACGTCCATCATGCACATTCCCAGCTTATCAAACATCTCATCACACACCCAGGCGCAGTTTCTCAGGGTTGGTCTTGGTAAGAAAAACTCCAACAACGAGCCAGTATTGAAGTCACGCAGCCGAGCACGAACAAAACGTAGTGTCTGCGATTTTGCAGTCGAAGTGAAGCATTTTTGAAAACCTCGTAGCATCTTTCTGTTCTCAGAAGGCAGGGTACTCATTACCAGGGTCCCAGTAAAGGGGCTTTCAGGAAAAGTAACCAGAACAAGAACCGAGTCGGAAGCTTGGTGAGATAAGTAGTTTTCAAGGCCATAAACCACCCCAGGGTCTGACAGGAAAGCGGGGGGGAGATGCGTGTGTGGAGGCGCCGAAACAGAGAGGCGTGAGAGGCAGATGGTTTTGAGAAAAGCACCCACGTGTTCGAAAAGGAACCATGCTCCAAGAAAGTCGTCTGGCAAGAAACGGCGGATTATTTACGAGCTTTTAAGAGGAGACACTCAGGATGTGAGTAAACAATAAAGCACCGTGGAAGGCAGGCGTTGGGAATGAGATTTAGGAAACAGACTTTGACTTGACTTACGACAGCGCACAAACGTGCACACGCACACGTCTTTAGCCTTCGGCTCACGGGAAGTCGGCTGCCGAGGTCATTTGAAGGAAACGTGAAAATCGCGCCCCCAAAAACCAGCAATTCCTCCGAAAATCTCTTCGATCGCATTTCCTCAAAAACAATGTTGCAGGGGGAAAGGCGCAGTGGGAGGAAAGGGCTAGCAGGAATCTGGTGAAAAACCATACATTTTGATCTGGAAAAGCTGGCATTACCTCCGTTTAAAAAGAGAGTCTACAGCGGAAGTGTCGTTCCACTTCACAGTGTGACGAAGCGAGAAAGACGCTTTCGAAAGGTTTTGGCGGTGACACAGCATAAACAGGATGCCGAGATCCTGGCAAGAAACACGCGCTTCCTGTCCGGCGCCCCATGTCAACCCATGCCCAGTCTGTGTCACGGAAGGGTTGAGGAAAAACGTCATCCATGCTGATTGGCGAAGCTGGTTTGCAGGAAGTCTTCACTCGCACTGCGACTAAGCTTGCACGCACTCGAAGTGATCGGAACTTACAACTGAGAGAAATCGTAGGATTAACATGAGTATATACTTGTGCAAGTTAGATACTTCTAATGTAAACTGAAAGCTGAAAATTTAAAAACTCAAACAAAAATGAAGACCGTAAAAATGGAATCCAGTGAAGTTTGTTTCGAAAAGACCATTCGGCAACAGATGTCGTCGCTCTTCGACCGAAAATGTGGCTGATGAGTATAAAAGGCCGAAAGAGTAGGGAGTCCATCGGTCAGTTAGCATTGAAATCTTACTGGTATAGTTGGTTATTCTACAGGTAGAGAGAAAAATCAAGACTAAATATTAGAATGATGTTGTCTTTACTAGGGTAGAAGATAATCAGGAACATAATCATATTATTGGCCAATGTGATTTTTATTCATTCACATAATTATTGAACTCATGCATTGAATCCATTTTTGCAAACCGACAACAGGTTGACTGAAAGAAACAGAAAGCTGAATCAGTCAAATAACAAGAAATGAATAAATGGAGGGAAAAAAACAATATGTGGTGATAACACGATCATGAAAAAATGATAAGAATTAATCACCAATAACAGTAGTCTATGAGACAATGCGCATATGTTAGGACTGACGAATTTCATAAACTTTTGAAAAAGCATATAGAGTCGATGCATTCCACGAAGCTAGAGTCATGTTGTCTGACAACGGAAAAGCGTAATAAAGCAATGCAAGATTTCAATTTGTCAAATAAAGAAAACTTAGAAGATGGCGCTTTCCTCTAATACTGGGTGTAGAAGCACTTCCAGTTCAAACGAGTTGGCATGCAACGAGTCCTGTACTGCAAGAAGGGGGAACCACCCTGTTGTCGCCAAAAATAATATTTTCGACACAGAAAAAACGGTGAGTTAACTGCAAGAAGATAACTGTTGGTGTTTTCACTCGTCGTATAGGTCACCTATTAAGGAATTCGATGGTTCCGCTTCTGATTAATTTATGATGATTCGATGAAATTGGTTGCTGTTTGTTTTTGTGTGTGTGTCGTACATTCGTTAGACATATTGAAAGTGATTACTGCTCTTTCTGTTTTCTGATTAAATTTGTTTGTCCTTCATTGAATTTCCTGCCGGATTTGCTGGATTTTTGTCATAATACCTATTATTATTTGTATATATATTGGGATCTCAATACATGGCGTTTTACTTCATTGCACCAGTTTCTGCTGGAGTTCTTTCCTTTCTTTCCCCCTCCCCTTCTGTCTGTCTGTCTGTCTGTCTATCTGTCTGTCTGTCTGTCTATCTGTCTGTCTGTCTGTCTGTCTGTCTGTCTGTCTGTCTGTCTGTCTGTCTGTCTGTCTGTCTGTCTGTCTGTCTTTCTGTCTTTCTGTCTGTCTGTCTGTCTGTCTGTCTGTCTGTCAGACTGCCTGCCTGCCTTTCTCTCTCTCTCTCTCTCTCTCTCTCTCTCTCTCTCTCTCTTTCTTTTAGACTCAGCGGTTTGCGCTCGCGCCGGTAGGACATCTTTCCCTCGCTCCGGCCAGTTTACAGTACTGTGTAATTAAAGTTAGCATCATGCCAGTCGCTGGACTTCCAGCTGCCATGGAGGCACTGCTGACATCCCTGCTGGCAACGGAGGAACCCACTTGTTGGAAAGTCGACGGTGAGCCTAGAAGCGTTGTTGTCGTGTTGAGGTTCAGGCAGCACGACGGTCAGCCATTACTCACGAGTGAACGGCGTGGAATTTGGAGAAGGAAACCACCAGCACAGAGACGTAGAGACCAACGCCGAGCAGAAAAACATCGTCAGAAGGGTTAGAAGAGCCATGCTGATGCTTTTCGATTCAAAATAAATCTGAATTCAATGTCGCGAAAACTGTTACCGACCCTGTCCCTGCACGAAATCCTCGCTTCCACGTGCCGGCGGAATGCGTCACTGTGTCATCCGTGACCTCTGACCCCTCGAACTCTGTCAACCACCTTGAGCAAGAAGCTGCCTCAGTTCCGCACAAGGATCCACTTGCCACAGAATGCCATCCCTTCAAAATGACCCTCACAGTGCTACAAAACCACCTCCTAGCAATGAAGCAACAGTGGAAGACCTTCAAAATGTGATGAGCAAGATTTCTGAGGGCATTTCTCATGCCTTGCAGGAGCAAATGAGTGCACTGAGGAGTAGAGTAGCCGAGGCTTGTGCTTTGTCAGATCTAAGTCCGCCTCTACCGTCGACCTCTGCCGTTCGTCCGAGGGATCGTGAAACGTCCCACTACAAGACCTGCCTTTCGTCCCCGACAGGAGCTCCAAGGCTGACCCAATCTGCACTTCGTCTGCGATCAGCTGTTCGCCAGCGTGACAAGGATGCTGCCAGCGAAATCAACCCAGAAACGAGCAGGACGCCGCCGACGCGACAACAGCCCACACGGGCTGCACGGAGAACGTGAACTTTCTCATTGATAGAGACTATTCACCCGTGCGCGCTTCCTAAACTGGTTGCCAGTTTTTGATGTACTTCTTGTACATAACTGTGCTCTGTTCGCGTTTTTCTCGCCAATGTAATAGGCCGGTGGCCTACACATTAAACTTGTTCAGATCAGTTCAGCTCTCTCTCTCTCTCTCTCTCTCTCTCTCTCTCTCTCTCTCTCTCTCTCTCTCTTCTACAAACTTGAATTTCTTTTCTTTTTAGAATTTAGTTCTCAAACATTTACTTTGGTAATTGAACACTTCAAATACATGAATAATATGGTAATCAGCAATATACACACATAAAACAACTATGGGGTATTGTGATACCAAATATAATTTATTCAATGACATTGCACATTCGATTGCAGTTCTTTCTCTTAGAAACTGGAATTGTTCTCCCCATCTGTAATTTAGCCAATTCTACAATTTCGGACGGCACACTACAGTTTCTACTTCTAAGAGCTGTAGTTGCTTCCTCCACAAGTACGACTGCCTGTTCCATTACACTGCCGTGTCCACGCTGACGTATGTGATCGTGCACGAGGAAACAACAACTAAAATACGAAATATGGCAAAATAAAATATGTCAACCACAACAGTAATTATCCATTCGTGTATATTCCAGAAAAACCACCCAGCATATTCATAGATGAAATCTGTAATATTTTGCAGTGACATAAATAAGAGTAAAACGCATACGTGACTTGGAGCACTGGTGACTTTACTCGGTGGTTTATCGAACACTGTTTCCTACTTGAGCCTTTTTCTCGTGCGCGGTCGCACGCATGTGAAGGATACTGTATCCTGTTTACTTTATGTCACATAAAAATTTCATAGCGTTCTACCGCAACGGAAAAACGAGTTCTTGGAGTTTTTCTTCTTCATCAGCTCATCCATACGAGCGTATTCACTCAGGAAGCAAAGTGTAATTATTACTCGAGTTAACATCCAGAGTGTTAGTGTCCTTATCTCGTTGACAGACGAGACTTTGAGAGAGGAATCATTTTTCAGTACTTTTTAAACTCTAACTTCTAGCTGTCTAACATCAGCGAAACTGTCACCAGACTTGTTGATAAACAGAGACAACCTTATCCCATGAAGGATTTCTACACTTCGTGGAAACACGATGCAAACTGATGGACTGTGCCAGGTTACAAGGATAAGACTACGGATGCACAGCATTTCACACCGAAGTAGGAATTGCATTTCTCCTACTTCTATTCCTGCTACTCCCTCTTCTCTCTCCTTTTCATCCCTTCTGCTCCCTCTATTCCCCCCCCCTCTCTCTCTCTCTCTCTCTCTCTCTCTCTCTCTCTCTCTCTCTCTCTCTCTCTCTCTCTCTCTCTCTCTCTCTTCCACCTCTACCTCTCCTCCTCCTCCTCCTCCTCCTCCTCCTCCTCCTCCTCCTCCTCCTCCTCCTCCTCCTCCTCCTCCTCCTCCTTCGTCTCCCTCTTCTCCAGTTACAGCCTCTGAGCGAAAAAGTAAACTTGCAAAAGAGATGCAAAGCTTTCAGGTAGAACATGGCAATGTCCTAGGGGAACGAAAGATCTCTTAGCTCTATATACATCTTTACTCCACACGCACACACAGACACACACACACATATACACACACATACATACATAAACACAAACGCTCGCGCGCGCACACACACTCACACACACACATACACAAACACACGCACACGAACACACACACACACACACACAAACAAACACACACATACACACACAATCGCACGAGCACACACACACACAAACACACATACACACACAAACGCACGAGCACACATAAACACACACACACACAAACACACACACACACAAACAAACACACATACACACACAAACACACACACACACACACACAAACACACACACAAACAAACACAAACAAACACACACAGAAACAAACACACACACACAAACACACAAACAAACGCACGAGCACACACACACAGATATACAAACACACACATACACACACAAACAAACACACACACAAACAAACAAACACACAAACAAACACACACACAAATACACTCACAAACAAACCAAACGGTTCTGCATAGATCTCAAACTAGGCCACCGTGACTCGTAATCAAAACGCGTTGTCATCACTTGCGTGATCTCTGACAAAACTCCATTCTGAACACAGAGATATACTATATTCACTAGTCTCAGCTACGCTGAATGACAAAACTCTTGCTGCTGGGTCGAACTTTAGACTGCCCAGACTGCAACACACGTAAAAGAAGGCGATTGTAGTGTCTCGCCTCAGCAGCTGTGCTGCTTGCTATAAATGCAGAGCTGACTATGATGCCATCTTACAGCGCAGAACTGAGAGTCGTGATATATGGGAGAGGCTGCGCACATTAGCGAGACGAACGGTCCGCCACAGACCATAAAGCAAGCCAGGCGGCGATATACAGGGCGTTGTTTATCGCGGCTGTAGTGGATATCACAGGCTGCCTCGGCTTCGGATTCGGTGATGGCTGCGCATCATCAGCACCCTGGATGGCTTGGAGAAGGTGCCAGTGGAAGATGATCTGAATGCAGTTATCTTCGCCTCGGCAAATGATCGGATTACTCGATGATCTTTTGACTCTTTTCCCGCCCCCAAAACGGTTCCTGGCAGAGAGGAGCGCATTCTCACACACGCAGGGATGATTGCTGGAGTGAAAGCACGTAATAGCCACTTGAACAACTAACCTGAACGGAATCTGAAAATCACCCGAACCCTGAGCTGGGAAGGAAAGAGTCGGGCAAGAAAAAAGATGTTGAAATGGAGTGAAACTGGAAAAATGGGTTCTTCGAAGATTCAGACAGCACGCGTGAGTGGTCCAAGAACCCGATTTTGGGGTTTAAGAACTTTCATATAATTATTTACTCCAAGTAATGATTCTAGAAGCCGTGATTTTTCAGGGAAATACGCATGACTGACATGTACATGTAGTTCGCACTTCCTCATCCCATACATACTTTATCGTCCATAGAATGATCCAGACGAACGTATATTTCCTTGTCAAGGCGAGACTCTTTCCAAACGAGCACAAAGCTGATCATTTCTTAGCTATACGCGATATGCATAGAAATATTATCACAGCACACCCCCAACGATAATGAAAAAAGAGAGATTTCGCAATTACCGCTTTTCCTCGAATATATCAGTTTTGTGTGAACCCCAACATATTTAACATGATGTTCTTAAAGCAAGGTTTGTTTGGTATTCAGACATTAACCTGGCTTGGTTGCACACATACATACATATGCACACATGCGCACACATACAGGCACATGCAAGCACACGCATTCGTACACATGCACGCATATCCACACGGGTGGAAGCAAGCACACGCACGCACGCATGTATAAACACGCACCAAACATCACGTTCCAAACGATACACACACACACACTCACATACGTAGACATACACATGCATACACACACGCACGCACACACACGCACACGCACGCACACACACGCGCGCGCACATGCACACACACATATGCACGCACACACACACACACGCGCACACACACACACACACACACACACACACACACACACACACAAACGCACACACAGACGCATTCCACATAAAGTGAGACAGAAGGGTACGATGACTTTTGCAGAACACCACACACACACACACACACACACACACACACACACAAACAAACACACACACACACACATACACACACACATATATATACACTCATATACACACAAGCATGCATACACACGCGCCCACACACACAGAGACGCATCACAGAGAGAGTGAGAGAGAAGTGTACGATGACTTCTGCAGAACAACACCACACACACGCGCGCGCGCGCGCGTGCGCGCGCGCATACACACATAAACACATGCTCACAGTCATGCACATACATACACATACACACACGCATGCAAACACACACGCCCACGCATACAGAGATGCATCAGAGAGAGAGTGAGAGAGAAATGTACGATGACTTATGCAAAACAACACCAAACACACACAAACACGCGCGCGCGCACATCACAGAGAGAGTGAGAGAAAAGTGTACGATGGCTTTTACAGAACAACACCAAGCACAACGATCATTCTTGGATCCCCTATCGTTCCTCAGCCAGCATGATACAAGCGTGTCTTCATAAACTAATCAAATAATCTGACTACCTGGGTGGTGACTGGTTCAAGCCCATTAGCAAATCAGCGACGCACGTACGTCAATTCTGTTCGTTCCATTACCGACGTATTTCTGGCACAAACGACCAACATCCACGCATGCATAAAACAGAAGTTAAGGCCTCCTCAGGCGTGGACACATTGCTTGCAACTATGCTGTTTCCATGGGAAATGTCGCGATTGCAAATGGCAAAAAATGTTTTGGGCGTGTTCGAACGTGGCATTGTTCTGGCAACTATGCTGTTTCCATGGGAAATGTCACAATTGCAAGTGGTAAAAAATGTTTTGGACGTGCTCGAACGTGGCAATGTTCTGACAACTATGCTGTTTCCATAGGAAATGTCGCGATTGCAAGTGGTAAAAAATGTTTTGGACGTGCTCGAACGTGGCAATGTTCTGGCAAATATGCCGTTTCCATGGGAAATGTCATGCTCGCGAGTCCCAAAAGCAGTGTTCTGTTAAGTGTCCACCCAATGGAAACACTTACTATTTGTTCATTTCCATCAGACACTCCCTCAAACGGCCAATTAGATGGGTTCCTGCTTATGATGTAGGGGTAGGCACATCTCCAGCAAGACGTCCTAATGGCGGCACAGCCTCGCTCGATTAGAAACTTCTGTGGCTTCTGCTCCTTCATCTTCTGTTGTAGGATGTCCTGACGCCTACATACGAATTTCTTGTGCAGTTCTGCATCACTGTATCTTTCTAATGTGCGCAGTTTATTGCGAAAAACATTTTATCGTCACAAATGGCACATCTGACTCGATCCAATTTTGAAGAAAATCAAATACCAACACCATATTGAACGACTTGGCTGAGAGCAGGGTTAATACCGGATCTAGAATGCGATTTCACACCATACAGTATTTTTCTCGTTTTGTTTGTGTGGAACTGGTTTGTTGGGGAGTTGTAAATCGATTATCTCGATGTTATGGGGAAAGTAGGAAATACATCGATCAGCACACACAGTATGATGTATATACACGTGGCCCAGTGGTATCGGTTCCAGCTATCTCGTCCATGACCCCGGGTTCTTTTTCCCACCGATGCCCTCGTCTGACTTTTTACAAATCTCCCCCAGTTGTCATTTTGGGTGGTTTTTTACCGGACACAAGGACATTTTGTGTCCTTTCAACCAAACTTGCCACGTGTGAGAAGGTCTTAAGAGGTGCAGATGTTCTGGTAATAAAACTTTATAATCATTACTTGATGCTGACTGCCAGAAAGAACGTTGATATTTTCCGTATGACTTCATATCTTGGGATCGCTTCACTGGTGAACCGAAGGTGCGCTCCGTGCAAAAATTGTATCCTGGCACTAATCATGAAGAAAACCACTTTAACTGCAAAAGTCTGCTTGAACTTCTTGTTGTCTCAAACAGAGAATGCCTTCCTAAGGGCCTATCCGTCGTGAGCTCGATAGTTGATATCAGCTAGTCATTAATTGGTCTATTCGATAACTACAGATGATACGATTGTAATTTTAAAATTCATCACAAAAAATTTTTTTGGGTTAATATCATAAATCTACATAACACATACCACAGTCATCCGTGCACAATTGTCCTTGTGCACACATCACATACAAGTTAATGAAAGGGAAAAAAACTGCCGCATACGTTCAAATCCATGTCATTTCTTCATATTCTTATTAAAACATCATTTAACGCTTCATTGCTCATTTTCACAGAGTCCATATTGCAGGATTGCACAAGTATCAGCAGTTGAGTTTCTTTAGTGGACTGGTGAATTTCCAGCACGTCATTACAAAAACTCGTATCCTTGGTTTTCGTAACTGAGAAAAAGTGAGGGCAGATGAGTATTCAATTAAAACCATTGATTATCATTGTTTCAAATCTGCAGAGTAAAATCTGGCCAGTCAAAATGTCGACTTATGAGCCTTTCATAAAACTCGTCATGTTCCATGAATAATGTTGGCCTCGACAATCCGGGCAAACCAGTGTGCCGTGCGAGGTTCACGTACTTGCACAGGAAAGTTCGCGCCTTCCTTTTGCTATGGGAAGTCTATCGCACCGTACAAAAATAAACTCACCTCATCGCACACTTTTCACAGCACGGGCAAAACCAACCCCAGCGTGCACTTACGCCAGTCGAGCAGAACCAAGGGGCGCATCGACTTACTGCAATAACGCAGAAGCTTGAGCCTGCTGCTTTGACCTCTTTCTGCTTCGTCTGGAACCCGCCGTAGTGGAGCTCTCAAGCCCTTCACCAGATGCTCGTCACAGTTCTCGCCACCAGCTTGGCCCAGTTTACCTGTCGGCCAATTTCCTTGACCATTGATCTCGCATAGAAATAGTTGGTCGTGCGCTTAATGAGCTCGCCTTGCGACTGCTTGTGGCGTATTTCGTTGAAAGCTGCAAGGTTTCCATTGTAAAGTTCTTGAGAAGAAATTTCAAAATGTGTGTACTACAGAAGCACCCGTTGATTTCCGTCAACAAACATGGCATGGCTAATTCCCGATCTGAAAACAAAACGCACCAGGTAAATATGTGAGAGCGGATGTAACAATTTGCAATAAGTAACTAGTGCGTTAAAAGTTACGGCATTGTTTGATACAGCAACTAACCACTCGAGTCCGGGATTCAAACCTGTCGCAAGATTGCGCAAGGGAAGTGAAAGGAAAGAATAAAGAATCCTAAATTGTTCAATTGTCTTTGACTGGTACGTTAAGGACGGACGCTAGGCGTTATTTTTAGTAACTTGGGTCAGAGGGCACGGCCGGTTACTACCCGCCTGGAGGGTGGGAGGGTGTGTTCACCATGAACAGGGGGGTTGATCGAATGTTCTTTTCCTAAGGTCACGGAAATGAGGCCGTGGACTTTGTCCCCGCACGTGTCTGTCCGCGTGCTATGACCTCGTGATTGGAGGTTACGAGTGATTTCATTGGCTAATGAGATCGGGGACGCTGGCCGCTAAGCGTTTTGGCGCCTTCAAGAATCACTTCACGGCTTGCTGTTGAGCGAGCAGGTGCGTCGTAAGCGCGTTCCGCTTTAGGCACGTATGGAGGCATGCCGCCTCATGCGTGTGCTAACACCTAGTCGCTGGGGGCACTACCGCGAGGGTGACGACCATCGTGTTCAAGAATCTGCATGAGGTATGTGGGTTGGGTTGTAAATTAATTGGAATTAATTGGGAGAGGGGGAATCGCCATGATGTTGAACCGTTGAATGGGAGTTGGGCGGGAAAACTTGTCTCTTGTTCGCCATCGAGTTGCTCTGTGAAAAAGTATGGGAAAAGGGATTGCGCCACTCAATATTAACGGGAAAGGGTAAAACAAATGGGGTTCTCTAAATAACGCCACGTGGGGCGTGTTTTTTCGTCATTCTCGATTCTGGGCCATGCCGCTGAATGAATGATGAGTGAGAGTAGGCCGACTGTGGTTACCGTGTGTGACACATGCCTTTATTCTCTTCCAGATTCTTTGATTCCTTGATTCTTTGACTAGTTCAGTCATTGCTTGGAAAGCCTGAGGGGCTAGTTCTTTGTCAGTAATTCCATGATTATCACGTCTAAGGGAGTGATAGGAATTGGGGAGGACCAGTAGTGGTTACTATCCTTCTATCGTATCTGTATTGTCTTCTGGGAAGCAAATGAGTACAAGATAC
>JAWQFJ010017216.1:62500-77500 GCA_034096865.1 Theodoxus fluviatilis
ATAGAAAAAGGAAACATTTCTGATTTAGTTTTAAATTTTGATGCATCGGCAGAGGAGGTCGGTTGATAACCCAGGGTAGAAGATGTAAATAAAATTCTTTTCAAAATGCAGTTCTGGGGACAAGAGCGAGTTCTCTGTGATAGCCTGGAGGAGCGAGACGTGTAAAGGAAGAGAGTCGGAATTCTAACCTGCCTTGCTTCCTTGTGGACACGACAGGGGTGAATGTCCGCAGTGACCAGAGACCACTCGCAGCCCTGCACTTGGAAACTAATTGTGCGGCAGCACGGTAAGTTGAAATCTCAGTCAACACCGAAATGCGAGACTGGACAAGTCCGCTCCAAAAGGTGAATGACTGATCTTCGACCGCAGACAGAAAGAGCCATCATTCAAAAGATTCAGACGTCCAAAAACTAGATCAACCCATTCACGTGGTCAGCGGCGTGGCCAGCACGCGTGACGGCATTAGGTAGTCGATGGAGCAACTAGCCGCCTGAAAGTACTCAGTGATTCCATTGAGAAAACCAGGTAATCATGGGCTTAAGCTGATCCTCTTAGAGAAAGTTTGACGTAATTCCTAAGTCAAAGCAAACGAAATGTCAATTTCTTTATTCGTTACCTTTCAACCAAGCGTGGAAAAACATCGCCAGGAGCACCTCAGACGCAGACAGGAATGAAGTCGGTATTGACAGCCGCTGCAAGCTGCAGTCTACAGTGAGGGTAATGGCTGTGATGGTTATGGTGGAGGTGGTGGCAGTGGAGGTGGTGGTTGGGCTGGAGGTGGCGAGCGTGGGGGACGTGATGGTGGAGATGGTGGTAGTGGTCGTGGAAGTGGAAATGTGGTGATGGCGGTGGTGGTGATGGCGGTGGTGGTGGAGGTGATGGTGGTAGTGGTCGTGGAAGTGGTAATGTTGTTGTGGCGGTGGTGGTGGCGGTGGTGGTGGTGGAGGTGGTGGTGGTGGCGGTGGTAGTGGTGGTGGTGGTGGAGGTGGTGGAGGTGGTGGTGGTGGTGGTGGTGTGGTGGTGGTAGTGGTGGTGGTGGTGGTGGTGGTGGGGATTGGTGCTGGCGACGACGACAATGATGATGATGATGATGCAGCGCACCTTTCAAATGTCTCGTCTTAAGTTCGGACACACTAAGAAACATTGAACGACATTTATGTAAAGTAATTGCACGTAACAACTCGTTCTAAGGTCGTGGAGCCAACATATCTATCAACTATGTGCATACGACTTGTATATTCCTCTTACTCTGATTATTGCACGCTGTGCAAACAGCAAAACATATCAGATGTTGCAACATGTGAGGTACACGAGATTCTGCAGCGAGTCAGTGCAAAACATGATGCAGACGGTGTGCCATTAATCTTGTACAAGCAGGATTGTGTGATGGACAAGCGAGTAATCGAAGCGCCTCTCAGCGTGGCCAACGTTTGCTTGCATCTCGTGGTTTGGAACTACGGGATGATTTATGACCCATGTTCCACGAAAAAAGAGACAGGGCTCATATGTCAGATCAATGGAAGCTCGGACTCTGCGGAATGCCCTTCCAGAGAGACGGGTGCGATTTTGCCCTCAGTTTGTCGCAGTGAAGGATCTGGATCCTCTTTCTCACTAATGGGCTTCGTGGTTGGCACGCTGTAAAGAATCCATCAACTTGAACAGCTTGCTTGAGCACATAACGACGTTATTGCCCATCGAATCGACGATGCCACAGATCTGCGGAACCATGATGCACAGCGATAGGAGAAAGCAGGCTGTACGTCCCGTGGCATTTGATTTTAGTTTTTTTGTGTGGTTTTAAAATCGTGGAAACGGTTTATTTTTATTTTTCATCTGTCATGTTTGATCTGTCTGTTCATCCGTCCATGTGTACGTAATGTGTGTGCTCTATTGTGTCCACATTGTGTCTGTTTGCTAGTTTGTTCCTCCATTCGTTTGACAGCCCTTTCATCTGTTTGTCCTTCTGTCCTTTTGTTCATGTGTTGTGTGTGTCTGTGTGCGCGCGCGTGTGTGTATGTCTATGTGTGTGTGTGTGAGCATGCATTCATTTCTCTCTCTCATCTATATATCTATCTATCCATCCATCCATCCATCCATCCATCCATCCATTCATCCATCCATCCATCTCTCAAAATCATGCCGTGAATGTTTGGAACGTTTTGAAAAACCAACGCTTTCAGAAATGTCACTGAAACATTCGAAAGTATATGGTTGTCATAAGGAATTATCATCGGAGGAAATCTGAGCGTTGGAGTTCCACTTTTAAAAACTTGATCAGTCAGATGCATCGTTTTTTAAAGACAATACATGTAATTTCAATATCGTCCTCCACGACAGCCATTTCATCTCTTCGACGCTCTGAGAGAAAACAGTTGACTGAATGATCTTCATGAGAAGGTGTCCAGCGAAGGGTGAACATGTTGTTGATCTTCACTGAATTCCATCTCAAGAACAAGAACAACGTCCGTCTGCGTTTGTACAGGAAGCAGATTTATTTGTTCATATTCAGCTTGTCTTGCTGTTTTAGATAGAAATGTCTTGGGATTGAATCAGACGTTTGTGTACTCCGTGGCAATAGACAAAAGAATATCTCAAAACGTGATGCTCTCGGACGTTCAATATCCTGTAGAAAAAACACGTCGTGAGCGAGTGTTGTGAAATTGTACGGTCTTCGTTTGACAGGTGACGCCCAAAACCTTCAACAAAAACCTCTATCTCGGTGTCAGAGGTGTTCTCTGCGTCCAAGCGTACGGTTCCAGCACCACATGCCTCAGGCGGGTCTTCTTCGCCCGGCAAGTCGCATAGTTTCTCGTATTCGGTGATATTACAAAACAAGTTTTATCGTGGCTCAGAAATGAAGACAATAGACTTCTCTTCGCTGCGTCCGAAGGTGACATAACCGAGACAAAGTACTGACTTTCTGTCCTCCGACTTCAAAAAAGTTCGCGACCAATATTCGCGATCTACAACGCCGTATTGACATTGAACACTTGGGTGTAACAAAATCTTGCGAAAGCAATTTTCGCAAGTCACACAGGCAGTTGAAGTATTTTTCTTGACAACATTTTCTCTTTACGAAATAAAAGCAAAAATGATTCATCTTGGATCGAAGAATGTACATGGCTTTACGATGAATTCGTGTTAACAATGTAAAATGAAGCGGTATAGGAATGCAACAGGGATTGAGCAAAGTAAAGGATTATTTTTTTCCACCAAAAGTAGCTTCTTTCCTAATCTTGTGCAAAGTGCAAGCTGTAGTAGGAAGGATGCAAACTGTTACATCCTCTCAATTCCAGGCGCGTGGGCGGCCTTCGAGAAATTCATCTTGCGAGTCTGTCAGAAAACGTTAACTTCGGGTCGCATGCCAGCCTTGCAACATGCGCTCATGACATCCAAGTAAAACAACCTGCCTTCCATATACCCCCCTACCCTCAGCCCTGGCTCGTCCTGGCTAGCTGGCTGGCTTCTTCCGAACGCCGTCCAAAGCAAGACACAATCGGGGAGTGGGAACCCACGGAGGCTCTGAAAGGCATTTGTCCTCTCATCTCGACCGATCCGCTCCCCAATATAACTCACAATCAACGTGGTAAAAGGTTGCTCCTTGACATTCAGGCGGAACAATGGAGGGAAAAACAGGCTCCTGATTTTGAAAACTCCTGCCCTGGGGCCTCGGAGCAGATGGTTCTGGCGATGTATTTCGTGAAGCAGGGAAAAAATGGCGGGGTGTCTCAAGACGTCAGACGAGATGGCTGGTGGAGGATTGCATGGGGCTCCGTCATGCGATGTCGGATCAAGGGATCTTTTCATCACTGATCCGGCTGCGTCCCCACGAATCCAGCAGTTTTTTTGGAACAGGGAGAAAGTTGTCAGGCTAAATGTTTTATCGCCAGAACTAAGAACGGTTTTAATCAAAGTCCTTTGCAAATGGCTGTTTCCTGGGTGTTTTTCTAATCTCGTCCAGAGCGCCTTCGTCGATCGCCATCGCTTCGGCTCCAGTAGGGTTTTTTATTTGATCCGAAAAACGCTCTTTCATTCATCTCCTGTAAAATCGTTCCACATGGAACGATTCCCCTAAAACTGCGTTGCATTCTTCATATAATATTTCAGTTTTGCACAAGTGTTGTCGTTCATGTAAAAGAAAAGTAGTAGCAATGTCTAATGATAAAATCCCTTTCCTACTGGCTTTGTGAATAAAGATACGCGAGTCTTCAATCACGTGTTGACTTCCTCTCTCTCGCCTGCCATTTTGGATTCCGTGCTAACCACGTACGTTTTCCGCGCACGCATGAACATATCTAATCATGGGCTACATCGGCGGATCTGATGAGCTTGCAAAGGAAGGTTTAACTGAAGAATAAATCTGGGGGCTCCTATAAAGAATCTAGTGAAGAGGTGGACTTTATTTCTTCAAAATTGATCTCCTGCTAATGCGAGGTGCCGGAGGTAAGTGTGTTACCGCTTGTTGACATGTTTTGTATTGATTTGTATTCAGAATCACAGGACAAGAATGCCCTCTGGCACATTACAGATATTTACCTCCAAACAATTATTTGGCAAAAACATATATTCGGGACAGTGGATTGGTGGCTATTTACTTTACGTGAAAACCTTACGAAATAACTGTATTTGTAGAGTAGAATACTGAGCACGTGGCTCTTTTTAATTTTAGGTCTAAATTTCTACTCTACTGCATCAGTTTATTCTATTTTCTTTGACTTGCATGTGAAAGCTTTATAATAGGATACTTACAGGATATTATGTTCTCGTGTGACTTGAATCGCGCACTGAAACAGCTGATCTTGGTGTAAACAACAGTAGACATGACCGGCAGAGTGGAAAAAACCTGCTTTGACTTGAATATTTGTTTCCACAGACATTTTGGCTACAGGGATAACAATCCTGAACCTCTCAAGCCTCTGCCCATGTTCAAGTCTTCACGTGAGCCTGGCAAAGCATCTGAGCGAGGCCACGACCCTAAATAGAACCGATATTCGGGTTAGATTTTCCTGAAGGACCTATTGGGGAACTTGCCCGTCTCGATTTTCATCAAGATGTACTTGTGGCTAGAAATGTTAAGACTTTTAGCAACAGCTTCTATTCTGTATTTCCTAAGTTGACCAATGTGAAGATTAACTGCAAACTATATTGGAAAAGACTATGATGAATGAAAATCTGTTGGAAAAGACTATGATGAACGGAAAATATCTGCCAATTGCGGATCCCGTGACACCTACCAGTTTCCATGGCAACTTTAGCTGCCTTCTGGAATATCACAGAGTGTAAAATCCTGACAAATGAAGCATTTATCAGGCAGCATAGCCATACCTGCATGGTCTATTCCTTCAATGACATTCCTTCCGCTATATTTTGTCGAAAGATGTATTACTTATCTATCTCACAAATCATTGAAATGTCATCTAAACAGTCTGTTTTTCGCACACATTAAAGGATTGGTCGTGCTTTTATATGTGTACAAGATCCTATTAACATTTTGAAACATTTCTATTTTTTGTCCATTTGGCATGTTGTAATGTTTAAAAACAATTGTGAAATAGAAAAGTCTCATTTACATGATTTATTCCTTTCAAACAGTCCAAATGCAGAACAATTACGTGGATTGCACATGACAATCAAATTATATTCAATTCTGAATAAAATTATGGATTTAATGCCTCAAGTCAAAGGCATTAAAGATATTTTTAAAGAGTCTTTCATCAGTAACTTGTACGCTCGTCAAAAAGTGTGAACATTATTTTCCCTCCAGGTTTACTGGAGGTCCTACAGACTTTATCTGTCTGTCTGTCTGTCTGTCCCGACTTAACGGCTGATATCTTAAAAACTACTGGACGGATTTCCTTGACATTTTGCACACTTACTGGAAGTTAGGTCCGATTGAATGTATCAAATTTTCAGAATCGAGGCTTGAAGAGAAAGTGGTATTTTAAGGTCGTAAACTCGAAAGCACCTCCCCAAATTGTCGAATGATGGAATGGCGAAATTGCGAAATGTGTGACGTCATCAATAACTTGACGCATTATTTATTTGTCCGTCTGCCTGTCAGTCTCGTCTTAACGGCTGATATCTCAAAAACTGCTGGACGGATTTCGTTGACATTTTGCACACTTACTGGAAGTTAGGTCCTATTGAATGTATCAAATTTTCAGCATCGAGGTTTGAAGGGAAAGTGGTTTATTTAGGTCGTAAACTCGAAAACCTCCCCCCTGAGATTTCAATTGACGGAATAGCCAGTGTGGTCAAACAGAGTTACCTTTTCCTACTAAAACTCAAACTCTTTTTTGTTTCAACTGTGCAGTGTGCGAGTGTTGGAATGCTTTGTATGAATGTAGACTTTTCATTGTAAACGCCATGAGCTTGCCTATTAGGGAAGGTATGAGCGTATAAGTAGTCTGTATTATTATTATTATTATTATTATTATTATTATTATTATTATTATTATTATTATTGTGCGTGAATGAGTACGAATGCTGCAATGCACATGTCTGGGGTGAACATCTATAATACACCTCTTCCTCTGTTTGACTGTGTGAGTGTTAATTCAGCGTCTATGATATGCCAAAGCAAAACAAAACATGTCATAATAGGAGCTTCCTGAACCTATCCATCATGTTTAAAATATACGGTCGATTGTTTCCTGGGCCGATAGCTTGCAAGGGGGTTTAGGGAAAAGAACGTTATAAATGCTTTACAAACACTCCGTCATGTCAATTCTCTAATGGCTCAGCTGGTAGAGCGTTGGACTCTTGGTCATGTATGACCAGGTTCGATTCTGCGCTGAAACTTTTTTTCTCTCTCTTTTTTCGAGAGGTTGTGGGTTCGAACCCGACCTGGTTTTTTGTGTTTTTATGCGTGTGTGTCCCCCCCCCCCCTCTTTTCTCGAGAGGTTGCGGGTTCGAACCCGATCTTTTAAAAAAAAAAAATATATATATATATATATATATATGCCAAAACTTGGAGGTTCAGCGCCAGCGTTTTTTATTGGGTATTTTAATGCCAAAACCTGGAGGTTCAGAGCCAGCGGTTTTTATAATGGAAGAGAGTTTCACGACTTGTGTCGTGTCATTCAATGCTGAGAAGGGGTTCTTGGCATGCAATGTGAGTAAATTTTGCACAAGCGTCTTTCTTGTCTCTGTATAAACTTCTGTTTCTTAGTTGGAGTGTGGATGATTTCATTGTCCTCCAGTCTGCCGTATGTGCTTTTTCCTCTCGTAATTCAATTATAGAAAATAACTTCGAGCTTCAGACAAAATTCCCTAGAGAACTATAAGCATAAGTGAATTTACTCCCGAGGGAGCAATTTCATTATAGATTATTTTGTAGTTATCGAGTTACTCTGTGCCATCTAAATGTGTCTTTGGTTTCAGAACTGTGAATTCATGTATATGTCGGTCATCACTTGACTGCTGCAAGATCTTTACAACAACAAACAATAAAGACAACGACAACAACAACTACTAACCATTCGCTTTGTAACGTTGATGCTTTGTTAACACAACAGCATAACTGCGCCATGTCTCAGTATACAAAAAACCCAAAGACAGACAGACAAACAAACAAACAATTAAAGAATTTGTCGAGAGGCTTGACTCCCGGATCGCGAGAACAACAGTTTTCATTGTCATGATCCGTAGCGTATACTTTTATTGGTTTGGAACACGTCTGCGTGCTAGATGAGATGCAGCACTGATAAGGGATTCCAGAAACGGAAATGCCCAAATGTCAACGTGAGACGGAAGTAACCTCTTATAACTAGTGTTTCAGAGCCAACCCCGCAGCAATGTAGGATCGAAGAAGGGGAAACTGTTGAAAGGTCGCAGCTGCGCTCCTGTGAGGTCTCAGTATGACGGCTTTCAAATGTCGATACTCGACATATTTTTGGTCTCCGAAGCAACTCGTAGACACGGAAATGTCAGCGCTTGACTGATACAAGGCTTCCGTGACTCACGCGTCTGGGAAGCGACACTGATATTCCCGACATGATCGAGACAGCGAATCGGAATGTATCCTTTCCACTTGAGTTCGCCGGACTGACAGGTGTGCGGGGAAAGTGGGGGATATCCCGTGCCGCTTACGAAGGAAAGGGCAAACCTGACAACTGTGTGTGAAAATGTGGGCAACATTGGCATTCTGAAGTCGCGTCATCACCTTAAAGAGGTATGCTACAGGTGCCGTAAAAATAGACTGGAGTAAGAGCCAAATGGCGATATTCAGAAGTGCTCACAGAGAAAAATCACACCTGAGAATTGTGTGAAGAGCCGGGGCAGTAGATGCGTCGTCTCATAGCAATCTGTGGAAATGTAGTTGTATGGTCTCTTTGTGGATTGGGGATGGTAGGGAATTCTGTGGGAAAGCACATGGGGAAAAGGGGAGGCTATGTAGAGTAAAAACAGGTTGGATGAGGTGGAACAGGCTGGGAAGAAGCCGGGAACGGCGGACGTGCCTAGTGGGAGCAACAGGAACCCTGCATCACGTTTGTTAGATGCAGTCTCGACAAACAAATCACGCTCTTCCTTCTACCCACTTAAAGCTTGCAAGGGCTCTACCACTCAAACATTACCACCTATACACCTTTTATTTTTATCGGTACGTCCATGAGAAGATGGATTCCAGAGAAACCAGTTCAAACACATGCATCATCTCTATTGGAGTTGTCAGTGCACTCCAGCCCAGACTTCCCTTGAACCGGAAGCGCTGGCGGCCCAGGCAGCTTGATGAACAGGTTGTAGTTCACAAGACTCCCTTAGCGAGCGGCGATTGGCCGCGGAACCATGAAGCCCATCGAGTCCGAGGCGCCGTCTAATGCAGCCTCTTCCATTCCCGCTGCCACCACGTTCCACGGCGCGTCATGTTTTGTTCTGCACGCCGGGGCCATCGGTGCGTCTGCAGTTGCATTTTTGGTACGCCCTCGCTGACCGATAGGTTTGCACGACATCATCGTCCTACTCTCTGCCACGAGTACTGGCCAGGCTTACTCGCCTTGGGTCGTTCTGTGCGGGATGACTCTTAAGACCCTGACGCAACTTCCTGTGCAGTGGTTGGGGTCCTAGCATGGGCTTATATTGAAATGTTGAACGATGAGATATATATGGTTGCTTGTTTAGAGCAAGCTTATTCGTTTTTTTCTTTCGTCAGCCATGGTTGCCTGTGAGGGAAGAAAAGGCATTTAAAGTCGAATGACTGCGTTAGACAGGAAACCAGACTGAACACTCTCATGAGGAGTGGAGATGTGTGCGACAGCCTCAAGATCTGCTAGTTTTTCTAGATCTAAGGGAAAGTATGAAACTATTTGAGTGCACAGGCATGGGTGGAAGATCGATTACACTCGCAGAAACATTCCATTGATTTTTTATCAGGATGCCTGCAGGACATTTCCTCTCATTACCCTATTACATTAAGTCAGTGGGACATAACTACGTTATCATCCACGAACTTAGGCTACTGTTCTTTTTATGGTATCAAAAGCAATCTTTGACAAGGATTTACAAAACATCGTACTGCATGATAAGAAACTCCCAGATCGTTGCTACAGGCTTTCAGTGCAGAAAGCACAGTGTTCTTATACGCTGATGTATCTGGAACAATAGCATGTTTTATCATACGCCCATGCAGTGGTTAGATGCGTGCAGTATGCGACGACAGTCAAAACGGAGGGTCGTTTCCCAAATGCGTTGATCGTAATCGCCATGACCACTGGACCACACCGCCAGCTGATTGTGTCCATTTGTATCATGATCGTGGTGACTGCAGTTGCTTGTATCATCGTCGTCGTCATTGGCGTCGTCTTCCGTCTATTTCAACAGATTTAGGCGTAGTTCATGTCTATCCGTGTCATTTTAATCGTGAGCGACACAGGTGTCCAATTCTGGAATGGCATCCCCGTCTGCAGTGATGCAAACAATACAGGAGGTTCGTGGTTGGTTGTAGCTCTGCATGTATGTTTGTAATTCTTCGGGGGCGGGAGGGGGGGGAGGGGGGAGGGGGGGAGGGGGGAGGGGAGGGGGGAGGGGGGAGGGGGGAGGGGGGAGGGGGGAGGGGGGGAGGGGAGGGGGGGAGGGGAGGGGGGGAGGGGAGGGGGGAGGGGGGGTGAATAGACCCACCGCGTCTCGGTTTGTAAAAGGCGGATAATTAGGGACATCGTTACTTACATGGCCTACAAAAGTCTGATAGGCCATAAAACTTCATTCATCCATCCATTCTGTATGCCACTAATGGTTTGTGCCTTGCCTCCCGTCCGACTGCAGCCCTTTCCCTGAGGAGATCCGGAGGAACGCACCTGCTTCCGGTACTGCAAGGGACGCGAGCACTGAAGACACGACACAGGCCTGGGCGGACCCCAGTGCCTGGGTAGCGAGAAAACCCGGATCCCTCACACTTTGCTGACGATATGCTTAGTCTTGTAACGAATGAACGCCATTACTCAGAATGGAAAAATACCAGTGCGTGCAGTGTGTCGAAATGAAACTCGGACGAAATGAAACATGTCGATAAAATAAGCTGTTACAATGTCCGTGTATCTAGTAACTTTCCATTGTTTACGGGTGAACCTATTTTGAGACGTGTTGAAGAGTAAAAACGTGATGCAGCAGACTCGGGTCGAATTAATCGTTTACCGTGTCACCCAGTTATTCTCGAAAGAAAAGATTTGCTGCGTGCAAATGGGGAATGCATTTCCGAGATGTCAGCTAATTGCGTTCTTATTTAGACGAGGAAGTCCGCTTCTCCAAAACGGACACGCGCCCAAATGTTATTGCCCGACCTGCTCCAAAGTTCGTGGTGCTAGTGAACCAAGGGGAAAGACAGCGTGCTGGTGTGATTAGTTCTGTCACGACAAGGTGATGTCAATGGAAAGTGTCACCACTGTTAATTGGGTGCCGAAACTCTGCCCCAGCTCCGTGTGCACATGGGTGCTTTCCCCTTATGCACTGACTGACACTTCCCGCATGGATGTTCCAGGTTTTCTCTCTCGCCTCCATCGCCAGCGCACGCGGTTGTTGAGGCCTTTGTACGAGCTCAGCGTGGTGCTTCAGCGACGCTGCTTCGCTTCTCTCCACCTAGCAACCGGCGCGTTCTGTTCTCTTCCAGCGTCTAATGAGAGTTCAGGCTTCCCCGTCGCAGATGGCCAGTGGAGTGCGGACCGTTCCTTGCAGAGGAGTCTGCTCGGTGGATGAGGGTCTCCAAGGGTCCTTAAAGCTTGCCGGGCCTGAATGCTACGGCGTATTGCATTCTAGACTTGATTAAACTCTATTGATCCCCAGACCTCCGCTGGCAGGTTCCTTCCGACGAAGCCCTGATTGATGCGCGCTTTGTTTTAGAAGTGCAAAACTTGAAAGATGCATATTCCTTTTAAAGTTGCGTTAGCTTCATTTAGAACCGGATGGAATGTCTGTACCCGTTCTATTTTCGCCTTAGCCGATCCACGAATATCTTCTTTCCTCTCTGTAAGCAGTTCGCCATCATTATTGTTAATTCTCAATAGAATTCTAGTGAGATCGACAGCATAAATCAAAGTACCGGTATTTATTTATTTCCTCGCAAGAACATCCATTACAAAGAATCGTGATGAATCTTAATGCATTTTATTTAAATCCAATACAAGCAGTTAAAACCCCTCAGCAAGTTCCTACTTTTCGGCGATTTCCAGACCTGAGCAATTAATTTTTTATTTGCTGCGGAACAAATACTAAATTGAGTCCTTGCCACGTGCGCATCAAAAAAGTCATTTCGTTCCCTTACATTTCATATTTCACTCGGTCAGAGACTTGGCCGTCGCTCGGAAAGTGGGTTTGCCTTTAATCAGCAGCCACTTTCATACCAGTAAACGTGTTTTCCAAATGCGATCACCCTGAGTGCACGCACCTCGGGGACGAAAAAGATTCATCTGGAGATGTTCACCCCCAGCTTTGAACTTGTTGGAAAACAACACCCCAGGGCCACGGCAAAGGACTGGGCAGCCACTGACCCTGGACGACTGCAGGCCTGGAGAGGGAACGCGAGGCGAGGGCGTAGGAGAAGCTTAAGAGAAGCAGCGCCCACGGCAATCTGGGTTGTGATGAGCCTGGCATTGATGCTTTGATGTAGAGGCCAGGGGCTGCATGGAGCGGAATGGGGATTGGAGCTCGATGGGCCACTTGGAAAATACATCAAGCGGGCCGCCCCACGGGCCAGACGTTGCTTACACGAGGAACCAAGCCTGGCTTGATCGAAGGCAGAGGGGAGATGCTTCTTCTGCACTGCTCCAGAGCTGCGCAGTGAAGAGCAGGGATGCCAAGTAGCTGCAACGACTCGAATCGCAGCTGTCCCCCTTTTGGAACGGCGGCATCGCAGCCCTCCTTAGACAGAAATTCTTCACGGAGATTTCAATGGAGTCCATCAGTCCAGGCTCCTTACCACTTTCCATTTTCCCAAGTTCCTTTGAAGTATTCCAACCCCTGCACGCCAGACGACAGCTCAGCATCAATGAACTTGATTAGGGAGAAGGAAGTGATACTTTTTCCGGGAGATATGCTACTGAGGAGAGTGGAACTTGACGAAAAGAGGGTGTGAAGTTTTAGTTCCCTTCATTTCAAGAAACCTATGAAGAGCATGCCTGGCGCTGAGCAAAAACATTTTGAATTTTTCTCGTGGCTGGTTTTTTGGCGCGAAGGGGTGCAGGGCGATGGATTAGTCACGGTTAGCTCTGCGCTTCAGCAGCCGCCACTTAACTTTGCCACGCCTCGCATGGAGATATGGGCCACGTAGGTAAACACGCACTCAACTGAGCATGGGTCGCAAAAGCCAACATGAACAAGATGCGGCGTTAAAGGATTGCGTGGGTTTCGCAGGAAGTATCTTGCCCTCGTGTCAGCTTGAACTGGTTTGCCGCGTTCTAAACAAGGCCTTTCTTTTTCAAGCTAATTGTGCTGCTAACTCGTGCAATGCATGTGGGTGTGCAAGTAAAAAAATATTAGGTATGAGAGCTCATCAAGAGAGCGCAAGAGAAAGACAGAGGGGGAGAGAGAGAGAGAGAGAGAGAGAGAGAGAGAGAGAGAGAGAGAGAGAGAGAGAGAGAGATAGGGGGGGGGAGAGAGAGAGGAGGAGGAGAGAGAGAGAGAGAGAGAGAGAGAGAGAGAGAGAGAGAGAGAGAGAGAGAGAGAGAGAGAGAGAGAGAGAGAGAGAGAGAGAGAGTCTCAAAATCTCTGCACAGATATAATTCCATCCTGAGCTAACACTAATTAGAAACGTCGACCTAAAAGAGAAAGTAACTATTCCGTCAGATGTGTTATGATTATTGAGGAGTAAATCATATTCAAAATGTATCTGTGATGTTGTTGTAAAAAATTGCATTACTTAAAAAGTGTTCTCCTTCTGACGGAGCAAACTGCTGGTAATTTGATCTCTGTTAACTAGTCGACTCTACGAATGTAGCAAAGCGCCCTGATTTATGCGGTTCCGGAGGGATTGGATGTGATTTTCATGATAGTAGACCCCGTAGATCATGACATTATGCTTTTTCCTTACTTATCTAATTACGAAAAATAAAAAGTGTGACCAAATTCGTAACACACAATGAAGTGTTAAGCAGTTACGAAGCGGTATAACGAAATACGTGCATAGTGTAAACTACACAACTAAGAATCTTCTTTTGAAGCCACAGGCCAGCGCAGTCAGGGGAAAAGTGAGTGCATAATGTAAGTAACAAGCACTTTTTACCTCTCTGTGGCCAAGGGGTGACCACTGTGGACCGGCTGTTGGTGTGCTGCTGAAGTCGTCACAAGTCGGCAAATGTACATGCGCACTGCCGGTGTCGCGTAATAAGACTTTGCATTGTGAAAAATCGTCTCACGCGCAATTCCATTGGACGGTATTAATAAATGCGGTGATGTGTTGGCGCCAAATTTTAAGGAAAGCGTCAGTTTTGGTCAATTCTATCAGCCCTGAGGTTCTGACATTTGCTGATTAAATAACCGTCTCACACCGTTTATTGATTTATTTTCACACTGCATTTATTCTTTTTTTTTAAACTCATGCAGAACAAATCTAGAAATATATACGTATTCCATAATGATGTTGTAGGATAGTGTCGGTTATATTTATGTGGATACAAAGAAAGAGTATGTCTATTTGGTGTCCCGATATGCCCCTCAACATTGTGGAGGTCTTGGAACTGGAATGTGTTTGATAAACTCCTAGCGGTGCATGTGTTTCACAGTGACGTAAGTGCAAAATAAATCACATAGAAGCCAGCCAGGGGTTCAATGCAAGACGTTTATCAAGTGGCCTTTGTCATCAAATGTCGCCGCATTCGGTCTAGGCGCCACACCGTGCCCGTCAGGTCTCCCTCAGCTCCCTCGCTCCTCTCCCATGTGGCCTGGCCTCGAAGCCAATCTGAGTCGCGTTGAAAGGCTGACGGACTGGAACTGCTTACACAGCTCTTTAAATAAATACGTTTTCTGCTCTTATGAAACCATACAGGGGCACCTGTTCCGAACAAAGAGAACCTGAGGTAATGGCAATAATGGAGGGACTCACTGTTCCTAACAAAGAGAGTCTGAGGTAATGAGGCCAAAGTCCCCGGCAGCGACGACGACTGGGACTAGTTGCTCAGGGTCATCGGGTACGATGACGGCGTGCCTGAGGTACGTACAGTTGCACTGCCAAAGTTGGCATCACTGTCGTCATGCTCGGGTGCTCATCAATCACATCATGGCTGAATTACACTATACGTGACCATAAAGGAAACTCAGGTGTTCTTTGGAACCTGGCATTAGAGTTTACCCCCTGCCGAAGGACGAATATAGACATTAAGGGAAGTACGGTGGTCGCGAGAGATCACAATATGCATGAGCTACGCACAGCTGTTCTCAGGGTTGTCGAGTGCTGAGCGACATTTCTATAACACAGTGCTTACTGTGTTACACATGGCTGCCTGAGTATAAGTACTGCAGAGAGAAGCCCTGTGGCTGCAAGGTTGACAGTGCTATAGCTGAGAATAAGAGCATTGA
>JAWQFJ010017217.1:0-50000 GCA_034096865.1 Theodoxus fluviatilis
CCCCCACCATCCGTACTTCTCCTCCCCCCTTCCCTTCGCTCGTCCAACTTCCAGTCCAGGGTCAGTCAGTAAGAGTTCAGTCAGTGCGGGATAGCGGAGGCGGCAGACGTGAAAATAAAGGTTTTCTATAGAGACATGCATGCATCACCCATATCTAAGGCCCGACGCGCTTCATGATTTATCCCCTGATCACTGGGTCGCTTGACGACAAACGCAGAAACAGCCAAAACGCAAATACAGTGAAGACAATTTCCACTGCCACACGAACATAAGATTCTTTATTCGCTTTGTTTCTTTCTGGTCAGAAATAAAGTCGGGTGACTGTAAAGAAAGTGGAGATTTTCTTTTTCTTTGAGAGGAATATTTCATGTTGTAGCGAGCAGGCATCAGATAGGCAGGCTCTGAAAGAATATATACAGTGCACAAGGTATGAACTGAGAGTGTTCACGCACTGTAGATCAGACGGTTTACAGAGTGCACAGACAGACACTATGCATACAATTTACAGGCAGACAGCGTACAATGGGCAGACGGGGTGCAGATGCACAATGTACAGACAATAATGTAGAATGTGTTCAGGTAGTCAGTTTGCTGACAGAAAGTGTTCTGTACGCATACACATGGGGCAGATAGTGCACAGACACTGTCTAGACAGAGAGCGTAAACTAAGAGTCTGCTCTCCTTACGCCACACGCCCTGCAATACTAAGCCTAAGTACGCTCTGACCTTGAGACATGACATCACACGGCCTTGTTTTTGTGCTGGCCTGAGATCAAAGAGGTCACCAGTGTCCGCGTGACCTGCGTTTCCTGCCTCCTGGAGCTTCCCATTCAAGGTCAGCTGTATGTGACACGTGAATGTGGCGTCTCCTTCTCGCTTTAATTTCCCTCAGCACAGAGGCTGAACGGAGACGGTAGCCACAGGAGTCGAGCTGGACACAATGTTCAGACTGGACACACTGGTGAGACTGGACACACTGGTGAGACTGGACACACTGGTGAGACTGCACACACTGGTGAGACTGCACACACTGCTCAGACTAGACACACTGCTCAGACTGGACACACTGCTCAGACTGGACACACTGGTCAGACTGGACACACTGCTCAGACTGGACACACTGGTGATACTGGACACACTGCTCAGACTGGACACACTGGTCAGACTGGACACACTGCTCAGACTGGACACACTGCTCAGACTGGACACACTGCTCAGACTGGACACACTGCTCAGACTGGACACACTGCTCAGACTGGACACACTGGTGAGACTGGACACACTGGTGAGACTGGACACACTGCTCAGACTGGACACACTGGTGAGACTGGACACACTGCTCAGACTGGACACACTGGTCAGACTGGACACACTGGTGAGACTAGACACACTGCTCAGACTGGACACACTGGTGAGACTGGACACACTGGTGAGACTGGACACACTGGTGAGACTGGACACACTGCTCAGACTGGACACACTGCTCAGACTGGACACACTGGTCAGACTGGACACACTGGTGAGACTGGACACACTATTCAGACTGGACACACTGGTGAGACTGGACACACTGGTGAGACTGGACACACTATTCAGACTGGACACACTGGTCAGACTGGACACACTGGTGAGACTGGACACACTATTCAGACTGGACACACTGCTCAGACTGGACACACTGCTCAGACTGGACACACTGGTGAGACTGGACACACTGGTGAGACTGGACACACTATTCAGACTGGACACACTGGTCAGACTGGACACACTATTCAGACTGGACACACTGCTCAGACTGGACACACTGGTCAGACTGGACACACTGGTCAGACTGGACACACTGGTGAGACTAGACACACTGCTCAGACTGGACACACTGGTCAGACTGGACACACTGCTCAGACTGGACACACTGGTGAGACTGGACACACTATTCAGACTGGACACACTGGTGAGACTGGACACACTATTCAGACTGGACACACTGGTGAGACTGGACACACTGGTGAGACTGGACACACTATTCAGACTGGACACACTGGTCAGACTGGACACACTGGTGAGACTGGACACACTATTCAGACTGGACACACTGCTCAGACTGGACACACTGCTCAGACTGGACACACTGGTGAAACTGGACACACTGGTGAGACTGGACACACTGGTGAGACTGGACACACTATTCAGACTGGACACACTGGTCAGACTGGACACACTATTCAGACTGGACACACTGCTCAGACTGGACACACTGGTCAGACTGGACACACTGGTCAGACTGGACACACTGGTGAGACTGGACACACTGCTCAGACTGGACACACTGGTGAGACTGGACACACTGGTGAGACTGGACACACTGCTCAGACTGGACACACTGCTCAGACTGGACACACTGCTCAGACTGGACACACTGGTCAGACTGGACACACTGGTGAGAATGGACACACTATTCAGACTGGACACACTGGTGAGACTGGACACACTGGTGAGACTGGACACACTATTCAGACTGGACACACTGGTCAGACTGGACACACTGGTGAGACTGGACACACTATTCAGACTGGACACACTGCTCAGACTGGACACACTGCTCAGACTGGACACACTGGTGAGACTGGACACACTGGTGAGACTGGACACACTATTCAGACTGGACACACTGGTCAGACTGGACACACTATTCAGACTGGACACACTGCTCAGACTGGACACACTGGTCAGACTGGACACACTGGTCAGACTGGACACACTGGTGAGACTAGACACACTGCTCAGACTGGACACACTGGTCAGACTGGACACACTGCTCAGACTGGACACACTGGTGAGACTGGACACACTATTCAGACTGGACACACTGGTGAGACTGGACACACTATTCAGACTGGACACACTGGTGAGACTGGACACACTGGTGAGACTGGACACACTATTCAGACTGGACACACTGGTCAGACTGGACACACTGGTGAGACTGGACACACTATTCAGACTGGACACACTGCTCAGACTGGACACACTGCTCAGACTGGACACACTGGTGAAACTGGACACACTGGTGAGACTGGACACACTGGTGAGACTGGACACACTGGTGAGACTGGACACACTATTCAGACTGGACACACTGGTCAGACTGGACACACTATTCAGACTGGACACACTGCTCAGACTGGACACACTGGTCAGACTGGACACACTGGTCAGACTGGACACACTGGTGAGACTAGACACACTGCTCAGACTGGACACACTGGTCAGACTGGACACACTGCTCAGACTGGACACACTGGTGAGACTGGACACACTGGTGAGACTGGACACACTGGTCAGACTGGACACACTGGTGAGACTGGACACACTGGTGAGACTGGACACACTGCTCAGACTGGACACACTGGTCAGACTGGACACACTGCTCAGACTGGACACACTGGTGAGACTGGACACACTGGTGAGACTGGACACACTGGTCAGACTGGACACACTGCTCAGACTGGACACACTGGTCAGACTGGACACACTGCTCAGACTGGACACACTGGTGAGACTGGACACACTGGTGAGACTGGACACACTGGTGAGACTGGACACACTGGTGAGACTGGACACACTGCTCAGACTGGACACACTGCTCAGACTGGACACACTGCTCAGACTGGACACACTGGTCAGACTGGACACACTGGTGAGAATGGACACACTATTCAGACTGGACACACTGGTGAGACTGGACACACTGCTCAGACTGGACACACTATTCAGACTGGACACACTGGTGAGACTGGACACACTGGTGATACTGGACACACTGGTGAGACTGGACACACTGGTGAGACTGCACACACTGGTGAGACTGGACACACTGGTCAGACTGGACACACTGGTGAGACTGGACACACTGGTGAGACTGGACACACTGGTGAGACTGGACACACTGGTGAGACTGGACACACTATTCAGACTGGACACACTGGTGATACTGGACACACTGGTGAGACGGGACACACTGGTGAGGCTGGACACACTGATGAGACTGGACACACTGGTGATACTGGACACACTGATGACTGGAAAAATAAGTCACACAAGATACACACGCTGCACTGGACAGGCTATTTTCAGTGGGCAAATAATTCACACATCACATACTTGTCGAACTGGACACGTTAAACTCAGTAGACACATGAGTCAAACTGGACGCATTAATCACAGTGGACGCACGTGTCACATGAGACACATTCATCAAGGGAGACCCGCCGATCGTACTAGACAAATAAATCACGGTGGACGCCCAAGTCAAGCTGTGCACGTTTATCACAGTGGACACAATCATCAAAGCAGTCACAACTACAAACGTGGACACATCAATCACAGTGGACACATCAATCACAGTGGACACAATAATCACAGTGGGCACAATAATCACAGTGGGCACAATAACCACAGTGAGCACAATAATCACAGTGGGCACAATAATCACAGTAGACACCATAATCACAGTAGACACCATAATCACAGTAAACACCATAATCACAGTGGAGACAATAATCACAGTGGGCACAATAATCACAGTGTGCACAATAATCACAGTAGACACCATAATCACAGTAGACACCATAACCACAGTAAACACCATAATCACAGTAGACACCATAATCACAGTGGAGACAATAACCATAGTGGGCACAATAATCACAGTAGACACCATATTCACAGTAGACACCATAATCACAGTAGACACCATATTCACAGTGGAGACAATAACCACAGTGGGCACAATAATCACAGTGGGCACAATAATCACAGTAGGCACCATAATCACAGTAGAAACCATAATCACAGTAGACACCATAATCACAGTAAACACCATAATCACAGTAGACACCATAATCACAGTGGAGACAATAACCACAGTGGGCACAATAATCACAGTAGACACCATAATCACAGTAGACACCATAATCACAGTGGACACAATAATCACAATGGGAACAATAATCACAGTGGAGACAATAATCACAGTGCGCACATCAATCACAGTGGACACATCAATCACAGTGGACACAATAATAACAGTAGACATCAAAATCACAGTGGAGACAATAACCACGGTGGACACAATAATCACACTAGACACCATAATCACAGTGGACACAATAATCACAGTAGACACCATAGTCACAGTGGAGACAATAACCACGGTGGACACAATAATCACAGTGGACTAAATATCACAGTGATCGCAGCGAGCTTGTCAATCAGTGAGTATGCTTGTCACACTGAACACAGCAATCACACTAGACATAAGATTAACAGCGGACACAATAATCGCGCTTGACACATTAATCGCAGAGGACACACTAGCCACACAAGACACTTTAGTCCCTCATGCTGCACACACAGAGCACACGCAGTATTGCAAGGCAACAAATGACGGCTCCATGCAAGCTTATTGTTGTTCTTGGAGAAAAAAAAATGTTGCCTTACTGAAGAAAAAACACAACTTTTGCCTTTCTTAAAAAAGCATTTTGCCTTAAAAAATAAATTGCTGCTTACTTAATAAAAAGCTTCACTGCCTTACTGTAAAAAATGCTTGTTGCCTTACTATTAAAAAAAAACTTGTTGCATTGCTAAAAAAACAACACAACCACTTGTTGCCTTGCTTTAAATAAAGGGGAAAAAACTTGTTGCCTTTATTTTTAAAAAGGAGCTCGATGTGCAACTAAAAAAAAGTGTTGCCTTACCACAAAAAAAAATGTTGCCGTACTGCAGCTCATCGTCGCTTCTTCCTCCATGGAAATTTCCATTCCGCATTTACAAACAGGCGGTTGCGCGCTGACACACTCACATACACACACACACACGCACACCTGTAGAAATGCATATATATACGAAAGCACACACATACATACACATATGCGTATGTACATACACATGCACGTACACACACACACACACAGACAGACAGACACACACACACACACACACACACACACACACACACACACACAGACACACACACACACACACACACAGACGCACACAGACAGACACACACACAGACACACACACACACACACACACACACACACACACACACAGCGGCAGTAAACAGGCACCATGGTGGAAACCTCCACCACTGAGAATCTGGCTTCGTCAGGGCCAGTGCAGGCGGAATAAACTTCCAGCATTTTCTGTTTTGACAGGGGCCCGGAGGGAGGGGCGTGGGTTGGGGTCGGGGGTGGGGTTGGGGGTTTGGTGGTGGGGTGGGGTGAGAATTTTACTCTCCTCTATTCTCACAGCTGCACTGCTTCAGCTGCTCCCGAGTGCAGTTGGGGAAAGAAATGCGACACCCTCACTCGACCCATCAGCTAGCTCTGCAAGCCCAACCCCCAACTAGCTTCACGACCAGAATGAAGGCAAACAAACACAGGTGCATGACTGCACCGCTGCCCAGGCAATCTATTTCGGGCGCCCCTGAGAGAGTGCTCACATGCAAGCGTTTGACTGTACCCGACACTTATCAGCTATCTCGCTGCCTTCTTTGGAACACGTGGTGCAGTGCACTAACGCTCGATCTCTACGGCGAAAAACGATAAGTGCAGCTCCAGCTCGGGAAGATCATACATCTCCACAGCCCCACCATCAATCTCTACGGGAGGCAGCTGCAACGTGCACGCTCCAGTCAGGGCGGGAGATTGCGAGGCTATTTCGCGCCAAGCTCGTGGGCGGGTCTGCGTTCAAGGTGAAGGACGGTGAAATTGATTCGCCTCGCTTCCACTTCTCCTCCTAGCAGTCTCGCCACGTCACACGTCACCAAAATATGGGTCAGTGGGCTATAGGTCGCGATGACACGGGAGTCAACTAGGCCGCCGGCGGCAGCTGCAAAGAACCTACTTGCCACAACTAGACAAGGATGTGGGTAAAGGAGGTGTGTGTTGAACGGAAGGCCTGCCAAACAGTCTTACAAGAGGTAGGGCACGTGGGGATTGGAGGTAGAGGGTTGATTACATGTAGCTCTTCAAGGAGGTAGGAGAACTATCTCCCTAGCAATCGAGGAGAGAGAAAGATGGCGACTGCTACGAGTGGCTGGGGTGACTGGTTTAGGACGGCATAGATCCGAAATTTCATGACTTGTCCATTATTGTGGAGGTTAGGGCGGTGGTGTCGCCAGCACAGACAGCTACGAAGTGGGTTAGTCGGTGGAGTGGGAAGAGGCGCCACTTCGCGGAGAGCATCGTAATGACTGGTGAGCCGCGCATTCGTGAATGGCTTGAAAATGAAGCGTGAATATTCACTACGCTTCTCTCCTCTCAAGGCCCGATTCGCAGAGCGGGAAGTCTGAGATCTGTGTATGTAGGCATGTGCGTGCGTGCGTTAGTGTGAGTGTGTGTGTGTGTGTGTGTGTGTGTCTGTTCTCTCTCTCTCTCTCTCTCTCTCTCTCTCTCTCTCTCTCTCTCTCTCTCTCTCAGTCCGGGGGAGGGAAGGGAGAGAGAGAGAGAGAGAGAGAGAGAGAGAAAGAGAGAGAGAGAGTTGCATTTGTGAAACCGTGTTTCCGCACGAGTGAGCGTGTGTATTTGAGTGTATGAGGGGAGTGTGTGTATGTGTGTGTGCGCGTGTTTGTGTTTGTGTGTCCTTTGTGTATGCACACACTTGTTTGTATGTGTGTCTCTGTGTGAGTGTATATGCGTGCGCGCGCATGCGCGTTGTATGCATGTGTGGATGTGCATGTGTGTGCAAGAGCTCGACTCCGTATAAATAACTTTATCCAAGACTCTCGGGACAAACTGAACAGTGATGAGGAGACCGTGTCCCACAATGACAGTCCAGCAGGCACCGTTTGGAATTATGTGTAGTGTGTCTGGCCAAATAAGGCACAAAATGCTGGCTTCTACAAAGTGGCAATGTAGACAGAGTGCTGGCTTCTACAAAGTGGCAATGTAGACAGAGTGCTGGCTTCTACAAAGTGGCTATGTAGACAGAGTTTTGGACGGACCTCAGTGGCTCAGTTGTAAGGAAACTCAGACATTCAATAAAAGGTCTTAGGTTCAATCCCTGCCTGAGTCTCTGACACACTATCAGTCCTCCTCCCCCCCCCCCCCCCCCCCACCCCCCACCCCCGACTATACAGCTTTTTACTGAAAGCTATATATGTTACCGTAACATATATATGCACAGGCAGACAGTCCGGGCTGCCACTGTCTATGCGTCTGTGTGGGGGCGATGTGTAGTCATATGTGGGAAAGTGAAAGGAAAGCTGACTAAAATAAGCCACCCTTGAAGTCAACTTATCAGTCAGTAAGTCAGTCAGTCAGTCTATCAGTTAGACAGTCAGTCAGTCAACGAATCACTCAGTGTAAAGAGCGGCTTATCTGAAGCAAGGCTGCAACTTGCGTCACATTTGACGTGGATGTGCAGTCTCAGGGGAAGGTCTGTCTTGCCATGTAACCACTCCTCTCCTCATCCATCTCCAAAGGGCTTTCGTTTATAGAGAATGAACAGTTCCCAACTCGACGTCTGACCCTGTTTCTGCCTGCCTGCCTGTCCGTCCGTCCGTCCGTCAGTCTCTCTCTCTCTCTCTCTCTCTCTCTCTCTCTCTCTCTCTCTCTCTCTCTGTGTGTGTGTGTGTGTGTGTGTGTGTGTTTGTGTGCTTGTGAAAAAGTGAGACATCATAAACATCGACAACTACAGGTAATTTCTTGATTAAACGCCGTGTATAAGATATTTACAGCAGTACAAACGAGACGTTTACGAGCATGAAAGATGATGGAGAACAAAACTTGTATCAAGTAGGCTGGGTATCGAACGCAGCAATCTACAATCGACCACATCTTTACCTTGTCTTTTATGGTACTTGGTCGGAGTAAATTGTGTGTCACCTTCGATGACTACAGAACAGTCTTTACTTTTCGCAAATTTGGAAAATTTTAAAGAGCGCAGGTCTCTCGACGAAATTCACATCGATGTTAAAGGCCATGTACAACAAAGTACAGTCTTACGTTCGATGGAGTCACGTGTCATCGGATTCTTTGACTGTCCAGTGGGGTTGAAACAAGGGACCTGAGGTACTCAGAGTACCTGAGGTACTCTGTCCGCCCGGATGTTTCCGACTTCGACCATTTCAGCAGTATACTATCCCGCAAGCCTCTGTGTGACCTTATGAATGTTCCGGACGGATTAGTTCCATCACGTGATATGAACTGTGCTAGAGACTTTCGCCGGCTAGAGTGAACTTGGAGGGCACGCAGTACAGGCGTGTAGTCTCAGTCAGGGCAACGGGGATCAGCTTTGACTTGGCAGGCAGGATGACCCAGAGGTGGAAAGGTCATGAGGCCTTTATGTTCAAAGTGTTTTTTTATAGCAAAGTGACTGACTGCTTGCAACCTCTGGATTGTTGGTTACAGTACAAGACGCATTTCGAATAGATTGCTTGCACTGCAAAGTCAATTAAAAATACGATCTGAAAAAGTTTCGACTGTAAAGCCTCAATCTTGCAGCGCTTTTCGTTCATCATCATACGCATATTTTGTCCCTCTGCCTGCACACAAAGGGACTGACGAAGATTTTTTTTAAAGTCGAACATTTGGGAAAATGTTCATCACTTTTACTCGTTGTAATTTCCCTAGTCTTAGCAAGCAAAGCGACTGAAAAAATCTCTCGTGTGCCTTATTAAATTGTTAATGTCCCTGATAATTACTCAGCTCTCCCATCCAGTGATATCAGCAGTGCATCTGACATTTCAGTATGGCCGCTCTGTCAGGATGACTTGGTGTTGGAAAGGTCACTGGGTCACTGTTTCACTGGTGATCTCTCTTTCCTGTGATTGGATGGGAAACGCATCTCTGTCTGGCGGGTTGGAGAGATAAAGGTCCCGAAAGGTCAGCCAGGGCTTCGGGCAGGTCCGAGAAATGGACAGGTGCGTGGGATCCATGACCTTTACTGCGAGAAATGGAAAGAGTCGGTGAGCGCCAGGGCACTGCTTCAGAGTGTGAACCTGGAACTGGCTCAAGGAGTGGGCAGTGCTTGGAAAGAGGCGGGCAAGCAAGTGGGAGAGGCAGACTGAGGGATGATGGATGGTGTGGTCCCAACCAAAAGTCAGGAGTCACCGTGTTCCAAGATTAAAAGAAGGTCACTCCCACAGAAGACTCGTTCTTGGATGCATAAATTGAAGGGTTTCCCACCATCATCACCACCTGCAGGACCACCACGACCACTACTACCACTACCACCACCACCACTACCGCCATGACCACTACTGCTACCAGCACCAATACTGCCACCACCACCACGACTACCACCATCTTTACCTTTGCTTCGGACGCTACCTTCACCACTATCACTACAATGGTGGTGGTGTCTGCAGTCTGTGATAGTAGTGACGATGGTGGTGTCTGCAATCAGTGATAGTAGTGACGGTGGTGGTGTCTGCAATTTGTGATAGTCATGATGTTGGTGGTGTCTGCAGTCAGTGATAGTCATGATGGTGGCGGTGTCTGCAGTCAGTGATAGTAGTGATGTTGGTGGTGTCTGCAATCAGTAGTGATGGTGGTGGTGGTAGTGTCTGCAATCAGTGATAGTAGTGATGGTGGTGGTGTCAGCAACCAGTGATAGTAGTGATGGTGGTAGTGTCTGCAATCAGTGATAGTAGTGATGGGGGTCGTGTCTGCAATCAGTGAAAGTAATGGTGGTGGTGTCTGCGATTAGTGATAGTAGTGATGGCGGTGGTGTCTGCAATCAGTGATAGTAGTGATGGTGGTGGCAATCTGCGATAGTAGAGACGGCGGTGGTGGCAGTCTGTGACAGTAGTGACGGTTATAGTGTCTGCAATCTGTGATAGTAGTGATGGTGGTGGCGTCTGCAATCAGTGATAGTAGTGATGGTGGTAGTGTCTGCAGTCAGTGATAGTAGTGATGGTGGTGGCGTCTGCAATCAGTAATAGTAGTGATGGTGGTGGCGTCTGCAATCAGTGATAGTAGTGATAATGGTGGTGTCTGCAGTCAGTGATAGTAGTGATGGTGGTGGTGTCTGCAGTCAGTGATAGTAGTGATGGTGGTGGTGTCTGCAATCAGTGATAGTAGTGATGGTGGTGGCGTCTGCAATCTGTGATAGTAGTGATGTTGGTGGTGTCTGCAATCAGTGATAGTAGTGATGGTGGTGGCGTCTGCAATCAGTGATAGTAGTGATGTTGGTAGTGTCTGAGATCAGTGATAGTAGTGATGGTGGTGGCGTCTGCAATCTGTGATAGTAGTGATGGTGGTAGTGTCTGCAATCAGTGATAGTAGTGATGTTGGTGGCGTCTGCAATCTGTGATAGTAGTGATGGTGGTAGTGTCTGCAATCAGTGATAGTAGTGATGTTGGTGGCGTCTGCAGTCAGTGATAGTAGTGATGGTGGTGCTGTCTGCAGTCAGTGATAGTAGTGATGTTGGTGGCGTCTGCAGTCAGTGATAGTAGTGATGCTGGTGGTGTCTGCAATCAGCAATAGGATAGTGATGGTGGTGGTGTCTGCAATCAGTGATAGTAGTGATAGTGGTAGTGTCTGCAATCAGTAATAGTAGTGATGGTGGTGGTGTCTGCGAGCTGTAATAGTAGCAATGTTGGTGGAGTCTGCAATCAGTGATAGTAGTGATGGTGGTGGTGTCTGCAATCAGCAATAGTAGTGATGGTGGTGGTGTCTGCAATCAGCAATAGTATAGTGATGGTGATGGTGTCTGCAATCAGTGATAATAGTGATGGTGGTGGTGTCTTCAATCTGTAATAGTAGTGATGGTGGTGGTGATGGCAATAGACTGCCACCAACACCATCATTAGTACAGCTACCACCACCATCACTACTATCACTGATCGCAAACACCACCAACATGACTACTATCACTGATCTCAGACACTACCAACATCACTACTATCATTGATTGCCACCGCCACCGTCACTATTACAGCCACCACCACCATCACTACTATCACGGATCTCAGACACTACCAACATCACTACTATCACTGATCTCAGACACTACCAACATCACTACTATCATTGATTGCCGCCACCATCATCATCTCTACTATCATTGATTGCCACCGCCACCGTCACTATTACAGCCACCACCACCATCACTACTGTCATAGATTGCCACCGCCACCGTCACTATTACAGCCACCACCACCATCACTACTATCACTGATCTCAGACACTACCAACATCACTACTATCATTGATTGCCACCACCATCACCATCACTACTATCATTGATTGCCACCACCATCACCATCCAAACAAATCTCTCGCCTTCAGCGGGTTCAAAACAACGCTGCCCGTCTCATTTTCAGAAAATCCAAGAGAACACATGTTACCCCTCTTT
The DNA here is from genome assembly GCA_034096865.1 of Theodoxus fluviatilis. Lineage (NCBI taxonomy): Eukaryota > Metazoa > Mollusca > Gastropoda > Cycloneritida > Neritidae > Theodoxus > Theodoxus fluviatilis. Next base: position 12,367 of record JAWQFJ010017217.1, read on the forward strand.
TCATGAAACTCCACTGGCTTCCTGTTGAGTACAGGATCCAGTACAAACTCGCCACTCTCGCCTTCCGTTGCTTTGATGGAACTCTGCCGCCCTATCTCTCATCTCTTCTTCAGATCTACCAACCCTCTCGCTCTCTCCGCTCAGGCTCCGAAAAACTTCTCTGCAAACCTAAAACCACCACCAAATCCTTTGGCCAGAGATCCTTTCACTTTCAAGCACCTTCTGTCTGGAATGCTCTGCCGTCATCTCTCCGTGGCATCACTTCTCTTCCTTCCTTCAAATCTAACCTCAAGACCCATTATTTCCGTAAAGCTTTTTCAGTGTAGTGCCCCTAGGGCCTGACTGCTTCCTGAGAACAGTTAGTGCGTTGTACATATCTGTATAAACTGTTTGTTTTGTTTTGTTTTTTCGTCTGTATGAATGTTGACTGAATGTCTGGTTTGTGTTGCTGTGTTGTTTTATATCACCTGCTTTTCATCTTTGTTTCTCTTAACTTGATGTATATTACTTTCATATACATTCCTATTGTGTGTTTTTTTTTAACTTCTATTTTCTTTTTCTTTTCTTTTCTTTTTTTTAGGCGCTTTGAGTCTCACTGTGTGGGAGTATTGGGCGGTATAAAAGTGATTTATTATTATTATTATTATTACTATCATTGATTGCCACCACCATCACCATCACTACTATCACTGATCTCAGACACTACCAACATCACTACTATAATTGATTGCCGCCACCATCACCATCACTACTATCATTGATTGCCACCACCATCATCATCACTACTATCAAGTATCATTGATTGCCACCGCCACTGTCACTATTACAGCTACCACCATCATCACTACTATCATTGATTGCCACCGCCACCGTCACTATTACAGCCACCACCATCATCACTACTATCATTGATCGCCACCGCCACTGTCACTATTACAGCCACCACCACCATCACTACTGTCATTGATTGCCACCACCACTGTCACTATTACAGCTACCACCATCATCACTACTATCATTGATCGCCACCGCCACTGTCAGTATTACAGCTACCACCATCATCACTACTATCATTGATTGCCACCGCCACCGTCACTATTACAGCCACCACCACCATCACTACTGTCATTGATTGCCACCACCACCATCACTACTGTCATTGATCGCCACCGCCACTGTCACTATTACAGCCACCACCATCATCACTACTATCATTGATTGCCACCGCCACTGTCACTATTACAGCCACCACCACCATCACTACTGTCATTGATTGCCACCACCACCATCACTACTATCATTGATCGCCACCGCCACTGTCACTATTACAGCCACCACCATCATCACTACTATCACTGATCTCAGACACTACCAACATCACTACTATCATTGATTGCCACCACCATCATCATCACTACTATCATTGATTGCCACGGCCACCGTCACTACTATTATTGATCGCCACCGCCACTGTCACTATTACAGCCACCACCATCATCATCACTACTATCACAGATTGCCACCGCCATCATCACTACTGTCATAGATTGCCACCACCACCATCACTACTATCATTGATCGCCACCGCCACTGTCACTATTACAGCTACGACCATCATCACTACTGTCACTGATCTCAGACACTACCAACATCACTACTATCATTGATTGCCACCGCCACTGTCACTATTACAGCCACCGCCATCATCACTACTATCATTGATTGCCACCACCATCATCACTACTATCACAGATTGCCACCGCCACTGTCACTATTACATCCACCACCACCATCACTACTATCATTGATTGCCACCACCATCATCACTACTATCACAGATTGCCACCGCCACTGTCACTATTACAGCCACCACCACCATCACTACTGTCATAGATTGCCACCGCCACCGTCACTATTACAGCCACCACCATCATCACTACTGTCACTGATCTCAGACACTACCAACATCACTACTATCATTGATTGCCACCACCATCATCACTACTATCACAGACTGCCACCACCACCGTCACTATTACAGCTACCACCATCATCACTACTGTCACAGATTGCCACCGCCATCATCACTACTGTCATTGATTGCCACCACCACCATCACTACTATCACAGATTGCCACCGCCACTATCACTACTATCATTGATTGCCACCGCCACCGTCACTATTTCAGCCACCACCATCATCACTACTATCACAGATTGCCACCGCCATCATCACTACTGTCATTGATTGCCACCACCACCATCACTACTATCACAGATTGCCACCGCCACTATCACTACTATCATTGATTGCCACCGCCACCGTCACTATTTCAGCCACCACCATCATCTCTACTATCATTGATTGCCACCGCCACTATCACTACTATCATTGATTGCCACCGCCACCGTCACTATTTCAGCCACCACCACCATCACTACTATCACAGATTGCCACCGCCTCCATCACTACTATCATTGATTGCCACCGCCACCGTCACTATTACAGCCACCACCATCATCACTACTGTCATTGATTGCCACCACCATCATCACTACTATCATTGATTGCCACCGCCACTATCACTACTATCATTGATTGCCACCGCCACCGTCACTATTACAGCCACCACCATCATCACTACTATCATTGATTGCCACCGCCACTGTCACTATTACAGCCACCACCATCATCACTACTATCATTGATTGCCACCGCCACTGTCACTATTACAGCCACCACCATCATCACTACTATCATTGATTGCCACCGCCACTATCACTACTATCATTGATTGCCACCGCCACCGTCACTATTACAGCCACCACCATCATCACTACTATCATTGATTGCCACCGCCACTATCACTACTATCATTGATTGCCACCGCCACCGTCACTATTACAGCCACCACCATCATCACTACTATCATTGATTGCCACCGCCACCGTCACTATTACAGCCACCACCATCATCACTACTATCATTGATTGCCACCGCCACTATCACTACTATCATTGATTGCCACCGCCACTATCACTACTATCATTGATTGCCACCGCCACCGTCACTATTACAGCCACCACCATCATCACTACTATCATTGATTGCCACCGCCACTATCACTACTATCATTGATTGCCACCGCCACCGTCACTATTACAGCCACCACCATCATCACTACTATCATTGATTGCCACCGCCACTATCACTACTATCATTGATTGCCACCGCCACCGTCACTATTACAGCCACCACCATCATCACTACTATCATTGATTGCCACCGCCACTGTCACTATTACAGCCACCACCATCATCACTACTATCATTGATTGCCACCGCCACTATCACTACTATCATTGATTGCCACCGCCACCGTCACTATTACAGCCACCACCATCATCACTACTATCAGTGATTGCCACCGCCACTGTCACTATTACAGCCACCACCATCATCACTACTGTCATTGATTGCCACCACCACTGTCACTATTACAGCCACCACCATCATCACTACTATCATTGATTGCCACCGCCACTGTCACTATTACAGCCACCACCATCATCACTACTGTCATTGATTGCCACCACCACTGTCACTATTACAGCCACCACCATCATCACTACTATCATTGATTGCCACCGCCACTATCACTACTATCATTGATTGCCACCGCCACTGTCACTATTACAGCCACCACCATCATCACTACTATCATTGATTGCCACCGCCACTGTCACTATTACAGCCACTACCAACATCACTACTATCATTGATTGCCACCGCCACTGTCACTATTACAGCCACCACCATCATCACTACTATCATTGATTGCCACCGCCACTATCACTACTATCATTGATTGCCACCGCCACCGTCACTATTTCAGCCACCACCACCATCACTACTATCACAGATTCCCACCGCCACTGTCACTATTACAGCCACCACCAATATCACTACTATCACAGATTGCCACCGCCTCCATCACTACTATCATTGATTGCCACCGCCACCGTCACTATTACAGCTACCACCATCATCACTACTGTCACAGATTGCCACCGCCATCATCACTACTGTCACAGATTGCCACCACCACCATCACTACTATCATTGATTGCCACCGCCACCGTCACTATTTCAGCTACCACCATCATCACTACTGTCACAGATTGCCATCACCACCATCACTACTATCATTGATTGCCACCGCCACCGTCACTATTTCAGCCACCACCTCCATCACTACTATCATTGATTGCCACCGCCACCGTCACTATTACAGCCACCACCATCATCACTACTATCATTGATTGCCACCGCCACCGTCACTATTACAGCCACCTCCACCATCACTACTATCACAGATTGCCACCGCCACCGTCACTATTACAGCCACCGCCATCATCACTACTATCATAGATTGCCACCGCCACTGTCACTATTACAGCCACCACCACCATCACTACTATCACAGATTGCCACCGCCTCCATCACTACTATCACAGATTGCCACCGCCACCGTGACTACTACAGCTACCAGTGAGTACCACCACCGTTACTACTATCACAGACTTCCACCTCAACCGTCACTACTTTCACAGATTGCCACCACCACCATCAATACTATCATTGATTGCCACCGCCACCGTCACTACTACAGCCACCACCACCATCACTACTATCCTTGCTGGAGTTTACACCCCTGTGTACTGTGCCTATAGTGTATACACCTGGGTAGGATCTGATTCACCAATTCCCATTCTGCACATTTCCGTATCGAAAACATGTGCTGTCTCTTTCCTCTGTCTCTCCCCCCCCCCCCTGCCCCCCTCCCCCCTCCAATCCCCCCCCCCCCCCCCCACCTCTCTCTCTCTCTCCTTGACTGTTTCGTGTTTATTTGTCTGTGATTTCCAAACCTATGGTGGGAAGGACCACTCACCATTGTTTGGTATTCAAAGGGCTAAATATAGCTCAGCTTAGGGTCAAGGGTCACAGGCTTGAATTCAATACCTCACTTTAGGCATTTCCGAAACTTGGTGACCTGTTCACAAAAGATGGATCAGAGTATGGTATAGCAGAATGACAAGAACGAAAGATCGACTACAGCGCACACTGACAGAAACTCGAGCGTAGGCAGGCAGGCAGGCAGGCAGGCAGGCAGGCAGGCAGGCAGGCAGGCAGGCAGGCAGGCAGGCCAGGCCAGGCCAGGCCAGGCCAGGCTCACGGACAGACAGCAGGCAGGCAGACAAAAAGATGGATGCACGAATGGAAAGACAGAGAGACAGACACACAGAACGACACACACTACATAAACTCGCGCGCGCACACACACAGACACACAAACACAAATACAGACACACACAAAAACACACACACACAAACACACATACAGCGACACAGACACACACACACATACACACAGACACACAAACACACGCAAACATACACACACAAAAACATACACTCATATAAACACACACACAAAAAACTTAAACGCTCTATTTTGAGAACACCGGTGTCGCGAGTCAACTCGTTATAGCGCATGCGCAAAACGTTTAACACGAAAACGAAATTGAAACGGACTAGTATTCAGTAGGAAGCGTGTAGAGGGGAGAAAAAAACTGAACAAAACTGATACAAACTATAAAATTATCGGCTCAAACAATGACTACCGCCCTGGAGGCAGCCACTAACGAGGAGTGTACTACTGTAGACTCATTCTCTCCTGACTTCCTATAAATGACTTTCAACCCTGACGCAGCCGTGATCTCAGACATAATTACCACTTTGGCAGGGTCGGAGGTTTAGTTGCTTGGAGGAGACTATTTATTGTAGGCAATTGTGCGATGGTATGGCAGCCAAGTGGAGTGAAAGGAAAGGTCAGGTCCCTCACGAAGCGAATCAGCGCTTGATGCTAGGTGCAGTGAGGTCAAGAGATACGAGCTCACGGATCTCTCCATAGTTCAATAGAACAGGCCTACAGAAAGTGTTTATTCAACAGGAATGTAGAGACAATGTCTCGGATTAGGCCGGGACCAAGCTGTTGAAGGACAGCCCGAACTCTGTAGAACTTTTGAACTGCTGGCTGCCTGGTTCTGGTTTCAACAAGAACGCTAAGAAAGCTGCAAGCTAGGGTTCCTCTTCTGTTCTCACCCCCACCCTCACCCCCCCTTCACACCCCCCACCCCCCCTTCCCCCAAATTAAAAAACCCGCAGAAGAAAGAAACTAGTGAATCAAGTCGCACTTCGCTTGACCTCGGATATCAAGATGTTGTGACATGGCCGTCTGTCCCAATGACGTCACTTTAGAAAAACAGCAAAGCTGCCACCGCAGCTAGAAACCTTTCTCTGGGAATGGCGAGTGCACGGTTGTTGGCGTGAACACAACAAGGCTGAGTTAGTGGCATAATACAGTGGGCTGCGGTTTACCACGCCTCGGAGGTGGGGGTGGAGAGAGAGAGAGAGAGAGAGAGAGAGAGAGAGAGAGAGAGAGAGAGAGAGAGAGAGAGAGGGGGGGAGGGAGGGACGGACGGACGGACGGACGGATCCACATTAAAACACACACACACACACACACACACACACACACACACACACACACACACACACACACACACACACACACACACACACACACACAAACACACGAGTTCATATTCATACACACATAAGTACGCATGCGCAGCGACAAAGAAAACACTGCACTTTTTTTAAGGGCCACTTGAAGATGGACTACTCTTTTCTCAAGCATATTTATATCGGGTAAATAACATCACAATCAATCAAGTGTTTCTTTTTAAATTTGCGAATGATAGGGGTCGCAGGGTTTGTAACTCTATTGTTCTCCTGCTGCTGTTTGTCCCCCAAATTACCACCTGTTGCTTGTGTAGCACAACATCGTTGTTTACGCTGTCTGCTTCCAGCTCGGCAGTATGACGTCAGCAAGAGTCTAGGGGGACATCATTCTGTGAACCCGAGTCGGCACGCGAAATCTCTAGTGGACTAGAATGGGGGACACCTGTCTTGCTTTGCAGAGAAGCCAGGAGAACAAGTATTTTGCGAGGAATGGGCCGGTGTCAACATGTGTCAACATATCTGAAGATGTAAAGGCTATCTATCAATGCTGACAGGTGATGACATCGGCCTATTCCTAGCAAGATCCTTACTTTCCTCGCGTGTATGCAACGCAGGACAGATCTCGGCCGATACCATCGTTGCTGAACTACTTTACTCTGTACCAGTTTGACATTACGCGATAATAAGCGCGCAATAGTTTCTAATAGGCAAATCCTCAGAGCTGCAAACCTGTGAAAAAAACTTTCTCAGAATATTGGGGAAAATCTGTATCCATCAAAGTAGGCCCGAAAAACATCTTCTTGGAAAGCAAATAACGTAGATTTCCATTCTCCACTTACCATTTATTAAATCATTTCCCTGTAGTTTCTGGAACGATATTCCATTCATTGGCACATCCGCTCAAGCGCTCGAATGAGCGCGTGCGCACCAGAGAGAGAGAGAGAGAGAGAGAGAGAGAGAGAGAGAGAGAGAGAGAGAGAGAGAGAGAGAGAGAGAGAGAGAGAGAGGAGAGAGAGAGAAAAAAAAAGAGAGAGAGAGGGAGAGAGAGAGGGAGGAAGAGAGAGAGATAAAGAGAGAGAGAGAGAGAGAGAGGAAGAGAGAGAGAGAGAGAGAGAGAGAGAGAGAGAGAGAGAGAGAGGAAGAGGGAGGAAGAGAGAGAGATAAAGAGAGAGAGAGAAGGAGAGAGAGAGAGGAAGAGAGAGAGGGGAAGAGAGAGAGAGAGAGAGAGAGAGAGAGAGAAAGAGAGAGGGAGGAAGAGAGAGAGAGAGAGAGAGAGGGAGGAAGAGAGAGAGAGGGAGGAAGAGAGAGAGATAAAGAGAGAGAGAAAGAAAGAGAGAGAGATGACCTGATGCATTTGTTGACAACTCACGTCTAGAACTTCACTAACCCTCCTTAAGTAATTTTTTCATTTACAGAAATACTGTCTGAGCAGGCTGCCAAAGAATGCTGTTCTGTCATTTTGTTTTTGGCAGTTTAAAAAAATCTCATTTGTATTTCTGTACTTGTCTATTTGTCTGCACTGATCACTTGCCAGAACGGCAGAGATCGAATGCGACAGGTTACAGTGAACAGTTACTGGTGGGGTGGTAGATGAATACGTCTTCGGCAGCAGCACTCGGGTTTCAAAATGTTCGTGTTTCTTCAGCAATCGTTCAGAAGGGCGAATCGTGGGCAGTTGTTTTTTGATAGTGTAGCTGGGCTTGTGGCATGCCTCAACATGTCTTCGCCGGAGGCTTCTTCCTTTATAGCTGACACTTACATAGCCTATAGGACCTTCTCATTTCTGAAACGGAAATTCAGCCCGAGTTTCGCCCCTTTACTTCAACCAGTTCCGGTAGACTGGTAAAAATGGAAGCTGATGTGATGATTGTTAGATCGTGGCAAAAGGTTGACATTAAAGCGTGCAAAAAGATTAATTAGATTAAAAACTAATCGAAAATAGTCATATTTGACTGTTTTAACGTATACTTTCTGCACAAAACCCACAGAAGATAAGTAAACAAACCTCACCGTACGTACCTAGCTGGCTAGCAGACGAACGCGATCGAACCGAAGTCACTACGCCACAGACGATCGAGCTAGTGTGATATATAATGTTTCATGTAAAACTCGAATGAGTAGCAGCAGATAACTGTTTAGTTCTGACTTGAATTGACAATTTCGTTTCCCTGGTCTGGCGAGGACAGAAAAATCACTATTATCGAATCGATGAGTGATCAACTTGCCCGCACTCGGCGTAATGTATAACTTGTAAGATCAGGTCGATGATGACAAGAAAATGGCATTAAAACACACAAAAGTTTCATTACAACTAAAATAACCGATTATATTAATAACTGACCATTTTTACACTTACAGCTAGTACTGAAACCTTACAACGCAAACAAAACACACCTGCCGGAAGTGTCCCGGTCTAGCATCAAAACTCAGTGCACGAGTGATCGTTTCGCTATCTGATCCGACATGGTAAGCTGGATAGGCCAAGAAACCAACATCTAAATCAGAGTTAGTTGATACATTTTTCTTCCTAAGGTGTCCGTGAGGAAGAAAACCACATGTGAAACTTTTTCATGTAAGAAATGAATGAAAATCAACATTGCTGTTTCCAGACATCGATTGACCGAGTTCGACTGCAGTTGCCGAATCAAACGTAAGCGCTGCTCCCAAGCTCGTTTAAGTTGCTTGCGATCGTTTCGCTATCTGATCCGACAATAATGACTAAACATTGATATCAATAGCACTATTCAAAAGTTTTGGCGGGTGGTCTACCCCGCACAACTAAAATCTACGGTTAATATCATCTACACAAGCCGAACTACGTGAATATAATCCTGCTAAGATGGATGCCCACTTGCTACACCGATCAGCGTTGAACATCAGAGCGCCGCTGGGTTTTGCGTAACTATTGGTATGTAACGTCTGCAACCACTGTGAAGGCATAGCATTTCGTAAGTCATTGTGCTCAAAAAGTGTCCTGCCCTTATCTCCCACTACAAGCCTTATTTCTTCAAAGGTTAGTAATCTCTTTTCTGCTTTGTTTACTACCTGTTCAATCATCTGAATTCCTTTCTCTTCCCATGAACAGAAGTGCAGAAGTGTACTCCTGTATTTTATCAGGTCGTTATACCACAATTTTTGGTGTAAAATATCTTCATTTTTCAGCGAGTGTCACCACTTTTTTAAGTGTCAGCCACGTTATTACTATACTTCCCTCCAGAAGTGACTCTTTTCTTCAGACACTTGATATTCGAAGGCTTCGTATTCACATTGAATATACCGCATCCTTGAGTAGTTTGGGAGAGGTATCAAAAGGGGATTTGGGCATACTGTTCATCTACTGCCGACATAATTTTCGGAACTCATTGTAGATAGAACGACTTCTGCATGTCCATTACATTCAACACCTTCAAACCACCCTTGGAGAAGTCTGCCTCCATTACGGCTCTCTTTACCTTCTCAAAAACTTTCGTATTGTTAGTGCGTCTTTTCCAGATAAAACGACAAAAAGTTGTATTTAGTTCTTTAATCACTTTCTCATATAAGCCGATAGACTGCATTATAAAGATGAACTGGCTTACTAACAGAGACTTAACGATTAACACTTTTCATCTTATACTTAGGTCTCTTTTTCCCCACTGTTTTATACATTTCTTTACATTATGTAGCCTTTTTGTCCAGTTTTTGTCTACGTCTACAGCTCTTCTGGTATTAGAAAAGTAAACCCCACGGATTTTGATCTCTGTCACACAGTTGACGCTCAGTCTTTCCTCATGAGGAACGGCATGGTTCTATATACCTAACGCGTTGTTTTTCGACAGAGAGCGCCGAGGATAACTCCTGCAAGGTACGTTAATGAGAATGTCCTATGACGCTGCCCTTCGATAATAGCGGACTGTGCAGCAAAGCACGACAACTGTGTCTTATCCCACTGTCAAATTTGCCTTACCCCACTGTCAACTTTGCCCTCCATAATGTCAAATTTGCCTTACTTCAATGTTAAATTTTTGTTTCCACACTGTAACTTATTCCATACTGTCAACTTAATCTTACCACATTGTCAAATTTGCCATATATCCCACTTTTAACATTTTGACGGTGTCATATTAGCCTTAGCATATTGTTAGGGGTAAGACTGGACCCACCGTGTTTCCCTGTGGGTCAGGGGTAAGACTAGACCCACCGTGTTTCCCTGTGGGTCAGGGGTAAAACAAGACCCACCGTGTTTCCCTGTGGGTCAGGGGTAAGACTAGACCCACCGTGTTTCCCTGTGGGTCAGGGGTAAGACTAGACCCACCGTGTTTCCCTGTGGGTCAGGGGTAAGACTAGACCCACCGTGTTTCCCTGTGGGTCAGGGGTAAGACTAGACCCACCGTGTTTCTCTGTGGGTCAGGGGTAAGACTAGACCCACCGTGTTTCCCCGTGGGTCAGGGGTAAGACTAGACCCACCGTGTTTCCCTGTGGGTCAGGGGTAAGACTAGACCCACCGTGTTTCCCTGTGGGTCAGGGGTAAGACTGGACCCATCGTGTTTCCCTGTGGGTCAGGGGTAAGACTGGATCCACCGTGTTTCCCTGTGGGTCAGGGGTAAGACTAGACCCACCGTGTTTCCCTGTGGGTCAGGGGTAAAACTAGACTCACCGTGTTTCCCTGTGGGTCAGGGGTAAAACTAGACCCACCGTGTTTCCCTGTGGGTCAGGGGTAAGACTAGACCCACCGTGTTTCCCTGTGGATCAGGGGTAAGACTAGACCCACCGTGTTTCCCTGTGGGTCAGGGGTAAGACTAGACCCACCGTGTTTCCCTGTGGGTCAGGGGTAAGACTAGACCCACCGTGTTTCCCCGTGGGTCAGGGGTAAGACTAGACCCACCGTGTTTCCCTGTGGGTTAGGGGTAAGACTAGACCCACCGTGTTTCCCTGTGGGTCAGGGGTAAGACTAGACCCACCGTGTTTCCCTGTGGGTCAGGGGTAAGACTAGACCCACCGTGTTTCCCCACGTGATTCGTAAAAGGCGAATGGCAAGCGAAATCGTGACTTGTCTAACTCTTGCGAGGTCTAGTGGTGGTGGTGATCTATAGCCTTAGGTATAGCTGACAAAGGCTGATAGGCCGTGAAACTTTCTTCCTTCCTTCTTTCCTTCCTTCCTTCCTTCATTCATTCATTCGTTCGTTCGTTCGTTCGTTTGTTCGTTCGTTCGTTCATTCGTTCATTCGTTCATTCATTCATTCATTCATTCATTCATTCGCTCGTTCGTTCGTTCGTTCGTTCGTTCATTCATTCGTTCATTCATTCATCCATACCAGTGGTTTACACGCATACATCTATCTACCTGTAGAACCATTTCCTTTACCTTTGCCCCCAGCACTCCAATGAGCGTGATTAAGAGGAAGATGACAAGGGACAGCTGCCAGTCCTCATCTCCACACACGTGGAGTTATCTTCAGAGCGGATACACCACAGGGTGCGGTCACGTTGCTCTTGACGTCACACCATGCTTGGGTGTACGAGCTGCCTCTATATTTACATGTATAATTGCTTCTTCTTTATAGCCTGCTGTGTCTTCCTCTTGTCAGAGAGCGACCCGCCCGGGATAAATGACGTCAGCAGAGCTCACCTGATGATTTCTGACGACACAAAAGCCCCTTCACCCGAGGCCTATCCAATTTTCCAAGTCTTGTGGTGCCATATGTTGGCGGTGAAGGCAGCATGATCTCAAGATGATACGGTCGTGGGTGGATCATGTGTAGCTTGTCAATGACGTCACAACTCTGTTCCCTGTCCAATGTCGTTCACCACATTAATGGTATAGGAAAGGTAGAAGAGATGGGCGAAATGATGGAAAATGTATTACTTTTAAATAGCAATTTATTAGACATGTATGATGCTCAAGTCGCTTTGCACTTTAACCCCTGATTATTTGGGCCACTTGATGCATTTGTACTAGCGCCGGATGACAGACACAGTGACAGTTGACTGGGGTGAAAACAGTCAGGTATATACCAGCAACACGATGCTGGCTTTGGCCGCATCAAAGGTAATCTCACTTCTCCATGCCTTCACTGCCTTCACAGGTACCAGCAACCCCGATGCTGGCTTTGGCCGCATCAAAGGTAATCTCACTTCACCATGCCTTCACTGCCTTCACAGGTACCAGCAACACGATGCTGGCTTTGGCCGCATCAAAGGTAATCTCACTTCACCATGTCTTCACTGCCTTCACAGGTACCAGCAACCCCGATGCTGGCTTTGGCCGCATCAAAGGTAATCTCACTTCACCATGTCTTCACTGCCTTCACAGGTACCAGCAACACGATGCTGGCTTTGGCCGCATCAAAGGTAATCTCACTTCACCATGTCTTCACTGCCTTCACAGGTACCAGCAACCCCGATGCTGGCTTTGGCCGCATCAAAGGTAATCTCACTTCACCATGTCTTCACTGCCTTCACAGGTACCAGCAACCCCGATGCTGGCTTTGGCCGCATCAAAGGTAATCTCACTTCACCATGTCTTCACTGCCTTCACAGGTACCAGCAACACGATGCTGGCTTTGGCCGCATCAAAGGTAATCTCACTTCACCATGTCTTCACTGCCTTCACAGGTACCAGCAACCCCGATGCTGGCTTTGGCCGCATCAAAGGTAATCTCACTTCACCATGCCTTCACTGCCTTCACAGGTACCAGCAACCCCGATGCTGGCTTTGGCCGCATCAAAGGTAATCTCACTTTACCATGTCTTCACTGCCTTCACAGGTACCAGCAACCCCGATGCTGGCTTTGGCCGCATCAAAGGTAATCTCACTTCACCATGCCTTCACTGCCTTCACAGGTACCAGCAACCCCGATGCTGGCTTTGGCCGCATCAAAGGTAATCTCACTTCACCAGGTCTTCACTGCCTTCACAGGTACCAGCAACCCCGATGCTGGCTTTGGCCGCATCAAAGGTAATCTCACTTCACCATGTCTTCACTGCCTTCACAGGTACCAGCAACCCCGATGCTGGCTTTGGCCGCATCAAAGGTAATCTCACTTCTCCATGTCTTCACTGCCTTCACAGGTACCAGCAACCCCGATGCTGGCTTTGGCCGCATCAAAGGTAATCTCACTTCACCATGTCTTCACTGCCTTCACAGGTACCAGCAACCCCGATGCTGGCTTTGGCCGCATCAAAGATAATCTCACTTCTCCATGCCTTCACTGCCTTCACAGGTACCAGCAACCCCGATGCTGGCTTTGGCCGCATCAAAGGTAATCTCACTTCACCATGCCTTCACTGCCTTCACAGGTACCAGCAACCCCGATGCTGGCTTTGGCCGCATCAAAGGTAATCTCACTTCACCATGCCTTCACTGCCTTCACAGGTACCAGCAACCCCGATGCTGGCTTTGGCCGCATCAAAGGTAATCTCACTTCACCATGCCTTCACTGCCTTCACAGGTACCCGATTTTACTCCTGGGTGGAGAGAGGCTATGTCAGATAACAAAAGAAATAATGCATTCAATTGAAATATGGAATCAAAGGTTAAAGATTCACTGGTAGTATTGACCGTGTATAATAGAAACTTCCCAACCCATGACCCCCCAAAATTACAGACAAGAGATGATATAGAACAAACAAGGGTGAGTGGTTGCATCGCAAGAGGTTTAGATCACACTGCATTTCTAGACTGGATGATGTTTAAAGTACTTGTGGCAGTGGGTATAAACGATCGATAGTATCAGTCTGTGTGAGCTTTTAGAGGGCGGAGTCTTTGGTCGCGAGGGATGCGACTGGAGTGTACGACAAGCATCTTGCCCAAAGGCGAACACCGCTACGACCATTCTGAACACAGAGATATACTATGTTGACTATAGTCTCAGCCACGCTGAATGCGCTACGACCATTCTGAACACAGAGATATACTATGTTGACTATAGTGTCAGCCACGCTGAATGCGCTACGACCATTCTGAACACAGAGATATACTATGTTGACTATAGTCTCAGCCACGCTGAATGCGCTACGACCATTCTGAACACAGAGATATACTATGTTGACTATAGTCTCAGCCACGCTGAATGCGCTACGACCATTCTGAACACAGAGATATACTATGTTGACTATAGTCTCAGCCACGCTGAATGCGCTACGACTGGCGGCATGCAACGGCGGGCAAGCGCTCTGTCTTGACAAAAAGCGTGTGTCTAAACATAGAGTATACGTCACTAGTTTCATTGAACACGTGTCATATCCTACAATGGGCTCTGAACTAAGCAACGAAGCAATAAAGAATGAACCAGTTATCACTATATGAGAACGCAAACCTCCTATTAGGACGCCATAGTTTCTCTTCCATGACCTGCATAGTTCACAGCTGAATTCCTTTTAGTGTCTGCAGGAAGTCTCTGAGTGTGGAAAGCATACGTCGACGTCATCAATAGTTTGACGTCAACCGTGATGAGTTATGAAATTTATCTTAATGCTTGTTATTCCAAAACGGTATAACAGATAAACTCCAAAATTTCATAATATGTTCCTTGGGTAAAACCCCGATGTTCCACCTAATTTAATCAGAATCCGTTGTGAACTTCTCGAGTTAATTTACCGAATAACTAACTAATGAAGCGAGGGTAAAACATTCCCTCCTTGGCGCAGATAAAAATGCACAGCGATGTGATACAGGTACACGTGCAAAAGTGTAGCACTGAAGATCGGCCGACTACTCACAGATAAGACAACAAGGTTGACCAACTTGTTTATTCACGAGATGACATTTTACCCGCCAAATCTTGTTTTCTTATCTGTGATTACTCGACTGCTCTTACTGCCTAACAGACTGAACCTTTGGAATGTCCAGTGCTCTCAAACACTGCTTCAAAAAGTGAGCAACGAGTAATAGATGCACAGCGAGATGACACATGTGACATAAGTGTAGCCAGATCAGCCGACTAGTCACAGTAAAGATAGCAAGATTAGGCGGGAAATTTGTTATCGCCTGAGGGAGATTGTCCAGTCGTGAAGTCAGCCAAAGGCTGTCTCTCAGGTTAAATGGTCTACCGGTCCACGCAACTACACTGAGATCTCTCTATTTGGGTTACAGGGTCAAGGGTGAGGGTGGGGTGGGGGATGGGGATGGAGAGGAGAGAGGTCAGGACTGCGTTGTGTTACGGGGAGTCAGGCACCAGAGGTCACCTGAGACCAGTTACCCGCTCACAGCGCTTAGAATCGCTGCAATGACATTCCTGGTAGTGACGTTACGTGAGACTACTAAGAAGAACATCGCTGTGAAGTGACGTGAGGGAATATGCAATAATCTCAGCACCTGAACAGCCATGTTGTCGAGACAAAATACTCCTACCATCAATCGCCATGATCGATCTACTGAGCGAGTGACCTTAAAAATAGGTTGCAATGACCTGATGCTATCTCTATACCTGCGTACCTGATGCTATCTCTACACCTGCGTACCTGATGCTATCTCTATACCTGCGTAGAAGCGTGTGTCTGCTTGTGTCTGTCCTTGCCACAATGTGTTGGGAAAATTTGGTTGACTTAATTCTTGTTCTCTTCTTCTCTTACGTTAGTTTAAATAGACATGTATGTATAACACGCAAACACACACTCACACACACACACACACAGACACACTCACACACACACACACACACATACACACACACATGCGCGCGCGCACACACACACACACACACACACACACAGAAACACACACACACACACACACACACACACACACACACACACACACAGAGAAACACACAAACACAGAGACAGACAGACAGACAGACTGAGAGAGAGAGAGAGAGAGAGAGAGAGAGAGAGAGAGAGAGAGAGAGAGAGAGACAGAGAGAGAGAGAGTCACATGCACGATAAAACAAACGACAGAAGGACACACAACGAAAGGATTGCTCAATTCTACCAATCTACATCCTTTCAACTTAATATGTGACGTCATGGCGTTTACAGAATGGCTTACGTAACCTCACAGGTTGGAGATCATCTAGTGCCGACCTAATTGGAGAGTTTCCTTGCCAACAAAGCAAGCCATGACGTCATCCCGTGCCACACCTGTTGACGGCGCCAAGCTGTCAGTCACAAGCTTTGGGACTGCAGGGCAGAAATTGATGTCAACCCACCTCACCTGCTTAAAAACTCCACTAACATGCTCGACACATCCGGTGAGAAAACGCTTTAGGCAAAAATGGCAAGTGCTGAAATTGTTGGAAAATTATTCGTTGAAGAAGTTTTCAACAGTCCTGCGGCAGTGACGAGTTTTCAGATTTAAAACGTCGGTGTTCAGTGAACATTTTCTTCTCCTTTTTGACCCAATAATATTACATCTCGCGCGTACGTTTTACGTGAATCTGCGTATGTCTTACGCGCATCTTGTTCTTTTTTCAATATATGCAGCATATTCATTTAAATCTGTGGCCGTAGTTATATTCAGGGTGAATTGTTACATTTATCTGTACTTTCATGGGCCCATTTATTTTTATATAAACATAACATATGTGTGTCCCTTTTTCTAAATCTACATGCATCTTGTTTATATTTCCTTTTACTCTTTAAACTTAACGTTTGTATAGTCTTATTATATGATTGTATAAGTATTTTTTGTGATAATTTATCCACGTCCATAATCATGCATTTCATGTAAGACTTTAATCCTCAATTATACTTATCTTTCGTGCGACATTTTGTTTGTAGTTTTTCTTATATGTATTGAAACCGTTCATTTTTATCTACAAGCGTCAGGCTTGTGTCCCTCTTTTTAATAGTACAGCATATGGCCTGAGCCGCAGGATGCCCTCCTCATTGTATGGGCCGTCAAGGTCTGCTCTCGTGCGAGTCCTAGTTCTGCCGGAGGTGGATCCCAGCAGCCGAAACGGCTACCTCGGGGTATCGGGGCAGAGTAAGATCATTCAAATCTATAGGCAAGATGTTTGTGTCTGTTTAACCATGGTCTATTTTTGTCTTTCGCGTGAACTCTTATCTGCATCTATACGTGTTTGATATGTGAACTTTAATCTATATCCAAATAGTTACATATCTAATGCATGATCATTATCTTTATCTAAACATATATCTTATGTGACTGTTCATATTTATCAAAACGTATGTTACATGACTCCTCCTCCTCCACTTCCTCCTCCTCCTCCTCCTCCTCCTCCTCCTCCTCCTCCTCCTCCTCCTCCTCCTCCTCCTCCTCCTCCTCCTCCTCCTCCTCCTCCTCCTCCTCCTCTTTCTTCTTCTTCTTCTTCTTCTTCTTCTTCTTCTTCTTCTTCTTCTTCTTCTTCTTCTTCTTCTTCTTCTTCTTCTTCTTCTTCTTCTTCTTCTTCTTCTTCTTCTTCTTCTTCTTCTACTACTACTACTACTACTACTACTACTTCTACTACTACTACTACTACTACTACTACTACTACTACTACTACTACTACTACTACCACTACTACTACCACTACCACCACCACCACCACTACTACTACTACTAGTACTACTACTACTACTACTACTACTTTTTCTTCTACCTCCTCCTCCTCCTCCTCCTCCTCCTCCTCCTCCTCCTCCTCCTCCTCCTCCTTAAGATTGGCGGGAAACGGTGACCTTGCCTGCGTCCAGGTTTTTTTCTCGCGTCTTCCCTGACTTGTCTCACCCGATGTCTAACCTCCACGACCCCTGCTGTAGAACCTGACCTCCGTGACCCCAAGGGGACGCGGTGAGGGAGTGGGTGGGGCGAGTTGAGGGGAGCTGGTAGTGGCATGGGAGGTGGGGGAGAGAGGGGCTTGCGGCTGGCAAGTTATGAAGAGCTCATCCTCTGTATCCTCTGTGTGCAACCTGACTCCAACTGTCCCTAACAGATGGTGCTCTCTACGCCCCCCCCCCCCCCCCCTCTCTTGCACTTGCTTCTCCCCCTATCTCCCCTCCCCTCTATATCCTTGTTGACTCAAAGGCCTCACTGACCCCTCTGTTTGTCTCCTTTCCCCACCCTTCATTCCCCCTATCCCGCTTTCCAGCTGTTTCCATCCCCACTCCCCTCTCAATCTCAACTCTCCTCCCAACCCCCTGACTCTTCCTTCTCCCCCCTCTACCCCCTTCCCCCTCCCCTCAAAACCCCTCAGAGGTCCCAATGTTCTGGGCACAACATCTGGTTAGAGCCAAAAATAGAGTTTGCCACCGCGCCACAAGGGTTTTATGTTGACAAGGCTGTGTAACCCGTTCCCATTCTAGTCCACTAGAGACTTTACCTGCAAGGCTGTGTAACCCGTTCCCATTCTAGTCTAGAGACTTTGCCTGCAAGGCTGTGTAACCCGTTCCCATTCTAGTCTAGAGACTTTGCCTGCAAGGCTGTGTAACCCGTTCCCATTCTAGTCTAGGGACTTTGCCTGCAAGGCTGTGTAACCCGTTCCCATTCTAGTCTAGAGACTTTGCCTGCAAGGCTGTGTAACCCGTTCCCATTCTAGTCTAGAGACTTTGCCTGCAAGGCTGTGTAACCCGTTCCCATTCTAGTCTAGAGACTTTGCCTGCAAGGCTGTGTAACCCGTTCCCATTCTAGTCTAGAGACTTTGCCTGCAAGGCTGTGTAACCCGTTCCCATTCTAGTCTAGAGACTTTGACTGCAAGGCTGTGTAACCCGTTCCCATTCTAGTCTAGAGACTTTGCCTGCAAGGCTGTGTAACCCGTTCCCATTCTAGTCTAGAGACTTTGCCTGCAAGGCTGTGTAACCCGTTCCCATTCTAGTCTAGAGACTTTGCCTGCAAGGCTGTGTAACCCGTTCCCATTCTAGTCTAGAGACTTTGCCTGCAAGGCTGTGTAACCCGTTCCCATTCTAGTCCACTAGAGACTTCGCCTGCAAGGCTGTGTAACCCGTTCCCATTCTAGTCCACTAGAGACTTTGCCTGCAAGGCTGTGTAACCCGTTCCCATTCTAGTCCACTAGAGACTTTGCCTGCAAGGCTGTGTAACCTGTTCCCATTCTAGTCCACTACTTCGCCTGCAAGGTTGTGTAACCCGTTCCCATTCTAGTCCACTGGAGACTTCGCCTCCCGGCGAAAGAGTCTCTAGTACAGTTTATATCCCGTGATGAAACTAATCTGTCCGGAATAGTCATAAGGAGGTCACACGAGAGGCTTGTGGGATAGCACTCTGCTCCCTGATATACGCCGTTAAAGTAATTCTAAGACTTTCGCAAAAAAACCTCTTAAATTACGCTTGTTGAGGCAATAAACAAGCGTTTATTTGATAAAATAAAATGTTTATGTTGAAATGGAAACAAGTTTTTACATCTGAATGATTTCTGCCAAAAAGTGGCAACAATAGTATCCAGAACGAGCTAGTTTGGGCACAATGCTGTAATGCGAAGGGTCAAGTCTATTACGCATTCATTGCGAACTGCGCCAGAGTCGCTACTGACACAGACTGATCCGTTCCCTCCTCAAACCTGCCCATCCTGGCAACGTGTATGAGAGAAAGGGATTGCTTTCATGTAAAAGTAAAAGTGTGACTATTTTAATTTGCAACTGATCAACCGTGTCTGCGTTTCAAACTGCTTTACACTTAATCACCCGGCAGCTTGCTCAATGCATCCTTGGCAGCTTGCTCAATACATCCTTGGCAGCTTGCTAAAAAACATCCTTGGCAGCTTGCTCAATACATCCTTGGCAGCTTGCTCAATACATCCTTGGCAGCTTGCTCAATACATCCTTGGCAGCTTGCTCAATACATCCTTGGCAGCTTGCTCAATACATCCTTGGCAGCTTTCTCAATACATCCGTGGCAGCTTGCTCAATACATCCTTGGCAGCTTGCTCAATACATCCTTGGCAGCTTGCTCAATACATCCTTGGCAGCTTGCTCAATACATCCTTGGCAGCTTGCTCAATACATCCTTGGCAGCTTGCTCAATACATCCTTGGCAGCTTGCTCAATACATCCTTGGCAACTTGCTCAATACATCCTTGGCAGCTTGCTCAATACATCCTTGGGAGCTTGCTCAATACATCCTTGGCAGCTTGCTCAATACATCCTCGGCAGCTTGCTCAATACATCCTTGGCACTTGAGGACAGATGCAATGACAGACAGGTAAGACGCACGGACTCAGGTAAGGGCACCAGCAATAGCTCCACTCCTGCGGAGTATTCCAACTCGATGCTGACTCACAGGATGCATGCAAGGGTTAATCGCACTAACGTGTGCCATATCTGCCCTCACAGGTGCCCGGATTTACTCCTGGGTAAAAATGTGGAGTGGCGGGATTGGACCAGGAGAGTGTCTAGAAGGATGAGTGGTGAGCAGCTAGTCTCTCTATAGTTACTCCTGGGTAGGGAGAGACAAAGCCAGGTAAGCACCTTGCCCAAGGATGTTGCTCTAGGATCAGTCAAGTATCGCTAGCCTCAGGCGACATCAGACAAGCACTCTAACCACTACCTAGCTAGAGTCCCTAGAGTTCCGACACTTCACCAGTTCATGGGTGCTCACATCGCTCTCTTTCATCCTTAGTCATCGAGTTCCTATTGTTTTCATCCCAAAGGAAAATGCGCAGGTGTTTGGGTTTTATAATGTGACTGTCTAACCACTCATGTGTGCTCGAGCCACACAATTTTAACCCCTGATCATTGCTACCTTTATTACCATTCCAATACATCTCACCTGTCTAAAGAGCATGTAACTATGCTGTAAATAACAGCGCATAAGTTTACGTTCGGAATTTTCCAGTTTAGCGCTCACAGATATCCCGTTTTACTTCTGGAGGGGGAGAAGCTATGTGAAATAATTAAGACGTCTTGCTCAAGGATGCAACTCTAAGATCCACGCGGCTACGAACGCCACTCCCTCTGGCCAAAAGTCACTGCAAGTCGAGCTCTGTGACAACTGTGCCTGCAGGTCGATCTCTGTGACAATTGTGCCTGCAAGTCGATCTCTGTGACAACTGTGCCTGCAGGTCGAGCTCTGTGACAACTGTGCCTGCAAGTCGAGCTCTGTGACAACTGTGCCTGCAAGTCGAGCTCTGTGACAACTGTGCCTGCAAGTCGAGCTCTGTGACAACTGTGCCTGCAGGTCGAGCTCTGTGACAACTGTGCCTGCAAGTCGAGCTCTGTGACAACTGTGCCTGCAAGTCGAGCTCTGTGACAACTGTGCCTGCAGGTCGAGCTCTGTGACAACTGTCCCTGCAAGTCCAGCTCTGTGACAATTGTGCCTGCAAGTCGAGCTCTGTGACAACTGTGCCTGCAAGTCCAGCTCTGTGACAACTGTGCCTGCAAGTCGAGCTCTGTGACAACTGTGCCTGTAAGTCAAGCTCTGCGACAACTGTGCCTGCAGGTCGAGCTCTGTGACAACTGTGCCTGCAAGTCGAGCTCTGTGACAACTGTGTCTGCAAGTCGAGCTCTGTGACAACTGTGCCTGCAGGTCGAGCTCTGTGACAACTGTGCCTGCAAGTCGAGCTCTGTGACAACTGTGTCTGCAAGTCGAGCTCTGTGACAACTGTGCCTGCAAGTCGAGCTCTGTGACAATTGTGTCTGCAAGTCGAGCTCTGTGACAACTGTGCCTGCAAGTCGAGCTCTGTGACAACTGTGTCTGCAAGTCGAGCTCTGTGACAACTGTGCCTGCAGGTCGAGCTCTGTGACAACTGTGCTTGCAAGTCGAGCTCTGTGACAACTGTGCCTGCAAGTCGAGCTCTGTGACAACTGTGTCTGCAAGTCGAGCTCTGTGACAACTGTGCCTGCAAGTCGAGCTCTGTGACAACTGTGTCTGCAAGTCGAGCTCTGTGACAACTGTGCCTGCAAGTCGAGCTCTGTGACAACTGTGCCTGTAAGTCAAGCTCTGTGACAACTGTGTCTGCAAGTCGAGCTCTGTGACAACTGTGCCTGCAAGTCGAACTCTGTGACAACTGTGCCTGCAAGTCGAGCTCTGTGACAACTGCGCCAGAGCTTCATTAGTAATGAGGTTAAAGTCTCAAAATGAGATTTTGAAAAATAAATCGAAAATACCGTGTACGGCATTTTGTAAAGTTTCCATAAGAAAACTCAAAGTCGCTATTTTGTGCAGTGATTTAATACCGATGAAGTAATCTGAGGTGGGAGATAAACTTTTAACCATTTCGAGAGAATGCACGTAAACTCGTTTGATCATACAACATTATGAAATATTTTCATTAGCAGAATAGTGTAACCAATACCTTATTTAGGGAACAAAATTAAAACGTTTTCCCGTTAGTGTACTGCCAAATAGATGCTAGTCCAAATGAAAATGTCTCTCCTCTCTCTGCTCCTGTTGTCCTCATTTTCTCTTCTCCCCCCCCCCCCCCCCCCCCCCCCCCCCCCCCCCCCCTCCTTTTCCTTCTTCCATATCTTTTGACTTCGAGTGGAGCAAAGTGACCTCTAAACACATCCAAACAACAATGCAATGAACAAAAATCCTTACACTTTACACTCTGTATATCAAAGATCACATGGTAGGGGTGGGAGTGGGGGTATGGGGGGAAGAGAAGGGTGTGTTGGAGAGAAAATACTCGAATGACAACTTTAACCATTCAGGACACAAACGTAGGGGAAAATACGAAAGCAACAAACGAACAAAACTTCATGGCTGTTTTTCAGCAGCGATAGAAGGGATGATAATACAAGGATCTGGGCTCGAACACAAGATTGTTTGTTTCATTATCAACAAAAACTATTTGTTCTTATGATCTCTTCTGTCACCCTTTAGCTGTCTAGCCTGCCTGCCTGCCTGTGAAAGCCCTAAAATGCTGTGCCTAATTGGAAAGCTAAAAAATGATGTCCTTTATAAATGTGAAGGCCAAAGAATGCTGTGCGTAATGTGAAGGCCATGAGATGCTGTGCCTGATGTGAAGGCCATATGATGTTGTGCCTGATGTGAAGGCCATAGAATGCTGTGCCTAATGTGAAGGCCATAAGATGCCGTGCCTAATGTGAAGGCCATGAGAGGCTGTGCCTAATGTGAAGGCCATAGGATGCTGTGCTTAATGTGAAGGCCATAGGATGCTGTGGCTAATGTGAAGGCCATAGGATGCCGTGCCTAATGTGAGGGCCATAGGGTGCTGTGCCTAATGTGAAGGCCATGGGATGGTGTGCCTAATGTGAAGGCCATGAGATGCTGTGGCTAATGTGAAGGCCATTTGATGTTGTGCCTAATGTGAAGGCCACAGGATGCTGTGGCTAATGTAAAGGCCACAGGATGCTGTGCCTGATGAGAAGGCCAAAGGATGCTGTGGCTAATATGAAGGCCATAGGATGCCGTGGCTATTGTGAAGGCCATAGGATGCCGTGACTAATGTGAAGGCCATAGGATGCTGTGCCAAATGTGAAGGCCATAGGAGCCGTGACTAATGTGAAGGCCATATTATGCTGTTGCTAATATGAAGGCAATAGGATGCTGTGCCTATTGTGAAGGCCATAGGATACCGTGGTTAATCTAAAGGCCATAGGATGCTGTGCCTGATGTGAAGACCATAGAATGCTGTGCCTAATGTGAATGCCACAGATCATAGGATGCTGTGCCTAATACGGAGGCCTTAGGATTATATTCCTAATATAAAGGCCAAATTATCCTATGCCTAATGTAAAGGCCATAGGATGATGTTCCTAATATAAAGGCCAAATTAGCTTATGCCTAATGTGAAGGCCATGGGATACTGTGGCTTATGTGAAGGCCATAGGATGCTATGCCTAATGTGAAGGCCATAGGATACTGTGGCTTATGTGAAGGCCATAGGATGCTATGCTTAATGTGAAGGCCATAATATGCTGTGCCTAATGTGAAGGTCATGGGATGCTTGGCCTAATGTGAATGCCATAGATCATAGGATACTGTGCCTAATATGGAGACCATAGGATAATATTTCTAATATAAAGGCCAAATTATCCTATGCCTAATGTGAAGGCCATATGATGATGTTCCTAATATGAAGGTCAAAAATATCTTATGCCTAATGTGAAGGCCATGGGATGCTGTGCCTAATGTTAAGGCCATGAGGTGCTGTGGCTAATGTGTAGGCCATAGGATACCGTGCCTGATGTTAAGGCCATAGGATGCCGTGCCTAATGTGAAGGTCATAGGATGCTGAGCCTAATGTGAAGGTCATAGGATGCTGTGCCTAATGTGAAGGCCATAGGATGATGTGGATAATGTAAAGGCCATAGGATACCGTGCCTAATGTGAAGGCCATAGAATGCTGTGCCTAATGTGAAGGCCATAGGATGCCGTGCCTAATGTGAAGGTCATAGGATGATGTGCCTGATGTGAAGGCCATAGGATGCTGTGGCTAATGTGAAGGCCATAGGACACCGTGCCTAATGTGAAGGCCATAGGATGCTGTGCCTAATGTGAAGGCCATGGGATGCTGTGCCTAATGTGAATGTCATGGGATGCTGTGCCTAATGTGAAGGCCATAGGATACCGTGCCTAATGTGAAGGCCATAGAATGCTGTGCCTAATGTGAAGGCCATGGGATGCTGTGCCTGATGTGAAGGCCATAGCATGCTGTGGCTAGTGTGAAGGCCATAGGATACCGTGCCTAATGTGAAGGCCATAGGATGATGTGCCTAATGTGAAGGCCATAGGATGCCGTGCCTAATGTGAAGGCCATAGGATGATGTGCCTAATGTAAAGGCCATGAGATGCTGTGGCTAATGTGAAGGCCATAGCATACCTTGCGTAATGTGAAGGCCATAGGATGCCGTGACTATTGTGAAGGCCGTGAGATGCTGTGCCTAATGTGAAGGCGACAGGATGCTGTGCCTAATGTGAAGGCCATAGGATATCGTGCCTAATGTGAAGGCCATAGGATGCCGTGCCTAATGTGAAGGCCATAGGATATCGTGCCTAATGTGAAGGCCATAGGATGCTGTACCTAATGTGAAGGCTATGGGATGCTGTGCCTAATGTGAAAGTCATGGGATCCTGTGCCTAATGTGAAGACTACAAGATGCCGTGTCTAATGTGAAGGCCATGGGATGCTGTGTCCAATATGAAGGAAGAATCCCACCCCTATCGTTCCACTGATGATCGGCGGCCAGGCCATTGAGATTGTGGACTGTTTCAAGTTCCTCGGCACGCTCATCTCCTCCGACCTCAGTTGGGGCAACAACATTGACGGCATCCATAAGAGTGCCCAGCAGCGGCTGTACTTCCTGAGGCAGCTCAAGAAGTTTGGACTGTCTCCGGAGATCATGCTCCAGTTCTACCGTGCTGTGGTGGAAAGTGTTCTTACCTTCTCCATCTGTGTGTGGTTCGGAGGGGCCACTCAACAGCAGAAAGACAAGCTGGAGCGTGTCGTGCACGCTGCTGGCAGGATCATTGGCCGTGATCTGCCCTCCCTAGCCTCTATCTACGCCCAGCGCATAGTGCGCAAGTCCCGTAAGATTGTGGCGGACCCCTCCCACCCTGCTTGTTCCCTCTTCCAGCTCCTTCCCTCTGGCCGTCGTTTCAGGTCCCTCAAAACGCGCACATGCCGTTTTCAGAACTCGTTCTTCCCCACGGCGGTGACGGAGCTCAACGCTGTCCAGAACCTCCCCAGGCAGCGTTGCCGCCGCTGATCCTGTCGGCGGTGCGCACACACTTCTCCACATCTATGACAGTGCCACTTTCTCTTTTGTGCTTCCTCTGGGCTATATGGACTGCTACTGAGTGTGGTTGGGGGTGGGGGGAGGGGTGGGGGAGGGGGTGGGGGTGGGGAAGGGTTGGTCTTCTTGTAGCTTTCACTGTTTTTTGTATTGTTCTACTGTATTCTTTTGTGGGGTGACGGGGGATGGGATGGGGGTGGGGGGGTGGGGGGGGTACGTCTTAGTGGTCTTGTCTCTGTTCATATGTATTATTTATTGCCACTTAAAAGGGGGGTGGGTGGGTGGGTGTATCATCTTAGTTTGTTCCTCTTTTGTCAACAGTTCTTAAATAGTAACTTAACTGTTCATTGTATATTGCCCCATTTACCAGTTAACCCTTTTGGTTTCAGGTGTAGTCTTATCTCTTGTCTGTGTGCAGCTGCATGTGTGTCGTGAGTGAGGTACATCGGGAAATGTCCATGTTTTTTGCATTAACGGCGTGTTAGGGTGTGTAAGCGATGCGTTGTTTGGCATTTTGTTTTGTTTCTTTTAGCCTTCATCACTTAGTTTTCCTCGTGCTCGGTTTTTAAATGATGTCACTTGGCGCAATAAATTACTGTGTACTGTGTACTGTGTAACAAGAAGCTGTGGCTAAAGTGAAGGCCACAGAATGCTGTGGCTAATGTGAAGGCCACAGGAAGCCGTGGCTAATGTGAAGGCCATAGAATGTCGTGCCCAATGTGAAGGCCATGGGATTCTGTGGCTAATGTAAAGGCCACAGGATGCGTGGCTAATGTGAAGGCCATTATATGCTGTGGCTAACTTGAAGGCCATCGGATACCGTGACTAATGTGTAGGCCATAGGATGCTGAGGCTAATGTGAAGGCCACAGGATGCTGTGGTTAATGTGAAGGCCATTGGATGCTGTGGCTAATGTGAAGGCCATAGGATGCTGTGGCTAATGAGAAGGCCACAGGATGCTGTGGCTAATGTGAAGGCCATTGGATGCTGTGGCTAATGTGAAGGCCATTGGATGCCGTGCCTAATGTGAAGGCCATAGGATGCTGTGCCTAATGTGAAGGCCATGGGCTGCTGTGCCTAATGTGAAGGCCATGGGAGGCTGTGCCTGATGTGAAGGCCATGAAATGCTGTGCCTAATGTGAAGGCCATAGGATAATGTTCCTCATGTATGAAGACCAAATTAGTATATGCCTAATGTGAAGGCCATAGGATGCCGTGCCTAATGTGAAGGCCAAAGAATGCTGTGGCTAATGTGAAGGCCATGGGATACTGTACCTAATGTGAAAGGCCATTGGATGCTGTGCCTAATGTGGAAGGCCATTGGATGCTGTGCCTAATGTGAAGGCCATGGGATACTGTACTAAATGTGAAGGCCACAGGATGCCGTGCCTAATGTGGAAGGCCATTGGATGCTGTGCCTTATGTGGAAGGCCATTGGATGCTGTGCCTATTTTGAAGACCATAGGGTGCTGTGGCTAATATGAAGGCCATAAAATGTCGTGCCCAATGTGAAGGCAATGGGATTCTGTGGCTTATGTGAAGGCCACAGGATGCTGTGCCTTATGTGAAGGCCATGGGATACTGTACCTAATGTGAAAGGCCATTGGATGCTGTGCCTAATGTGGAAGGCCATTGGATGCTGTGCCTAATGTGAAGGCCATGGGATACTGTGCTAAATGTGAAGGCCACAGGATGCCGTGCCTAATGTGGAAGGCCATTGGATGCTGTGCCTTATGTGGAAGGCCATTGGATGCTGTGCCTATTTTGAAGACCATAGGGTGCTGTGGCTAATATGAAGGCCATAAAATGTCGTGCCCAATGTGAAGGCAATGGGATTCTGTGGCTTATGTGAAGGCCACAGGATGCTGTGGCTAATGTGAAGGCCATAGGATGCTGTGGCTAATGTGGAAGGCCATTGGATGCTGTGCCGTATGTCAAGGCTATAGGATGCTGTGCCGTATGTCAAGGCCATAGGATGCCGTGCCTAATGTGAAGGCCATGGGCTGCTGTGCCTAATGTGAAGGCCATAGGCTGCTGTGCCTAATGTGAAGGCCATGGGATTATGTACCTGATGTGAAGGCCATAGGATGCCGTGCCTATGTGAAGGCCATGAGATGCTGTGCCTATTGTGAAGACCATGGGATGCTGTGCCTAATGTGAAGTCCATGGGATAATGTTCCTCATATATGAAGGCCAAATTAGTCTATGCCTAATGTGAAGGCCATGGGATACTGCGCTAAATGTGAAGGCCAAAGAATGCTGTGCCTAATGTGGATGGCCATTGGATGCTGTGTCTTATGTCAAGGCCATGGTGGAAAGCCATTGGATAATGTGCCTTATGTCAAGGCCATAGGATGCTGTGCCTTATGTCAAGGCCATAGGATGCCGTGCCTAATGTGGAAGGCCATTGGATGTTGTGCCTTATGTGGAAGGCCATTGCATGCTGCGCCTAAAGTGAAGGCCATGGGACGCCGTGCCTAATGTGAAGGCCATAGGATGCTGTGGCTAATGTGAAGGCCATAGAATGTCGTGCCCAATGTGAGAGCGATGGGATTATGTGGCTTATGTGAAGGCCATAGGATAATGTTCCTCATATATGAAGGCCAAATTAGTCTATGTCTAATGTGAAGGCCATGTGATACTGTGTTGTATGTGAAAGCCAAAGAATGTTGTGGCTAATGTGAAGGCCATGGGTTGCTTTGCCTACTGTGGAAGGCTATATTATCCCGTGCCCAATGTGAGAGCGATGGGATTATGTGGCTTATGTGAAGGCCATAGGATAATGTTCCTCATATATGAAGGCCAAATTAGTCTATGTCTAATGTGAAGGCCATGTGATACTGTGTTGTATGTGAAGGCCAAAGAATGTTGTGGCTAATGTGAAGGCCATAGGATAATATTCCTGATATAAAGGCCAACTTGTTATATGCCAAATGTGAATGATGTTCCTAATATAAAGGCCAAATTATCCTATGCTTTATGTGAAAGACATGGAATGCCCTGCCTAATGTGAAGGCCATAGGATGCTGTGGCTAATGTGAAGGCCATAAGATGCTGTGGCTAATGTGAAGGCCATAGAATGTAGTGGCTTATGTGAAGGCCATGGAATGATGTGCCTAATATGAAGGCCATATAATGTTGTGGCTAATGTGAAGGCCATGGGGTGATGTGGCTAATGTGAAGACCATAGGATGCTGTGGCTAAAGTGAAGGTCATAGGATGCAGTGCCTGATGTGAAGGCCATAAGACGCTGTGCCTAATGTAAAGGTCATAGGATGCTATGCCTGATGTGAAGGCCATAGGATGCTGTGCCTAATGTGAAGGCCATGGGATGATGTGCCTAATGTGAAGGCCATGAGGTGCTGTGGCTAATGTGAAGGCCATAGGATGCTGTGCCTGATGTGAAGGCCACATGATGATCCATATGATGCCGTGCCTAATGTGAAGGCGATGGGTTGCTGTGCCCAATATGAAGGCAATAAGACGCTGTGGATGCTGTGGCTAATGTGAAGGCCATGGGATGCAGTGGCTAATGTGAAGGCCATGGGATGCTGTGCCTAATGTGAAGGCCATAGAATGCTGTGGCTAATGTGAAGGTCACAGGATGCTGTGCCTGATGTGAAACCCACAGGATGCTGTGTCTGATGTGAAGGCCATATGATGCTGTGGTTAATGTGAAGGCCTTAAGATGCCGTGTCTAATGTGAATGCCATAGGAGGCTGTGGTTAATGTGAAGGCCATAAGATGCCGTGTCTAATGTGAAGGCCAGGGATGCTGTGACTAATGTGAAGGCCATGGAATGCTGTTTCTGATGTGAAGGCCATGGGATGCTTTGCCTGATATGAAGGCCATATGATGCTGTGGTTAATGTGAAGGTCATAAGATGCCGTGTCTAATGTGGAGGCCATAGGATGCTGTAACTAATGTGTAGGCCATACGATGCTGTGGTTAATGTGAAGGCCATATGATGCTGTGCCTGATGTGAAGACCATAAGATGCCGTGTCTAATGTGAAGGTCATAGGATGCTGTGCTTGATGTGAAGGCCATACGATGCTGTGGTTAATGTGAAGGCCATATGATGCTGTGCCAGATGTGAAGGCCATAAGATGCTGTGGCTTATGTGAAAGCCATAGGATGCTTTGTCTAAGTCAAGGATAGAAGTCTATTCTTGTCGGCTTTGTCTACCTCTCAGGCCACCGGCGTCCGTGTGACGTCATTTAGCAGCTTCCCACACTCGTCGACCCACGTGGCCAGCATGGCGTGCCATCCTGTATCGTCCAGATCAAAGGGAGGTCGATTGCTTTGATTGATTCGTCGCCGGCGTTCCACTCAGTCCCCTGCTGCCTGGAATGGCCAGGTTTTGGATTGCCTTTCTTCTGCCTGGTCTTGTGCTGCAGGCTCTTGGCACTGAAGCACGCACATACACACTGCACAGAGACATATGTACGCACTGCACAGAGAGATACATGTACGCACTACACAGAGACACACGTGTACGCACTGCACAGAGACACGTGTACGCACTGCACAGAGAGAAACATGTGCGCACTGCACAGAGAGACACGTGTACGCACTGCACAGAGAGATACATGGACGCACTGCACAGAGAGATACATGGACGCACTGCACAGAGAGATACATGGACGCACTGCACAGAGAGATACATGGACGCACTTCACAGAGAGACACGTGTACGCACTGCACAGAGAGATACATGGACGCACTGCACAGAGAGATACATGGACGCACTGCACAGAGACACGTGTACGCACTGCACAGAGAGATACATGGACGCACTGCACAGAGAGATACATGGACGCACTGCACAGAGAGATACATGGACGCACTGCACAGAGACACGTGTACGCACTGCACAGAGAGATACATGGACGCACTGCACAGAGAGATACATGGACGCACTGCACAGAGAGATACATGGACGCACTGCACAGAGAGATACATGGACGCACTGCACAGAGAGACACGTGTACGCACTGCACAGAGACACACGTGTACGCACTGCACAGAGACACGTGTACGCACTGCACAGAGACACGTGTACGCACTGCACAGAGAGATACATGGACGCACTGCACAGAGAGATACATGGACGCACTGCACAGAGAGATACATGGACGCACTGCACAGAGAGATACGTGGACGCACTGCACAGCACAGAGAGACACGTACACACTGCACAGAGAGACACGTACACACTGCACAGAGAGACACACGTACACACAGCACAGAGACACACGTACACACTGCACAGAGACACACGTACACACTGTACAGAGACACACGTACACACTGCACAGAGACACACGTACACACAGCACAGAGACACACGTACACACTGTACAGAGACACACGTACACACTGCACAGAGAGACACGTACACACTGTACAGAGACACACGTACACACTACACAGAGACACACGTACACACAGCACAGAGACACACGTACACACTGTACAGAGACACACGTACACACTGCACAGAGAGACACACGTACACACAGCACAGAGACACACGTACACACTGCACAGAGACACACGTACACACTGCACAGAGACACACGTACACACTGCACAGAAACACACGTACACACTGCACAGAGACACAAGTACACACTGCACAGAGACACACGTACACACTGCACAGAGACACACGTACACACTGCACAGAGACACACAAACACACTGCACAGAGAGACACACGTACACACAGCACAGAGACACACGTACACACTGCACAGAGACACACGTACACACTGCACAGAGACACACGTACACACTGCACAGAGACACACGTACACACTGCACAGAGACACACGTACACACTGCACAGAGACACACGTACACACTGCACAGAGACACACGTACACACTGCACAGAGACAGCGCAGAGAGACACGTACACACTGCACAGAGACACACGTACACACTGCACAGAGACAGCATGGAGACACACGTACACACTTCACAGAGACACACGTACACACTGCACAGAGACACACGTACACACTGCACAGAGACACACGTACACACTGCACAGAGACAGCACAAAGAGACACGTACACACTGCACAGAGACACACGTACACACTGCACAGAGACAGCACAGAGACACACGTACACACTGCACAGAGACACACGTACACACTGCACAGAGACACACGTACACACTGCACAGACACACGTACACACTGCACAGAGACACACGTACACACTGCACAGAGACAGCACAGAGAGACACGTACACACTGCACAGAGACACACGTACACACTGCACAGAGACAGCACAGAGACACACGTACACACTGCACAGACACACACGTACACACTGCACAGAGACACACGTACACACTGCACAGAGACACACGTACACACTGCACAGAGACACACGTACACACTGCACACAGAGACACACGTACACACTGCACACAGAGCCACACGTACACACTGCACACAGAGACACACGTACACACAGCACAGAGACACACGTACACACAGCACAGAGACACACGTACACACTGCACAGAGACACACGTACACACTGCACAGAGAGACACGTACACACTGCACAGAGACACACGTACACACAGCACAGAGACACACGTACGTACAGCACAGAGAGACACACGTACACACTGCACAGAGACACACGTACACACTGCGCAGAGACACACGTACACACTGCACAGAGACACACGTACACACTGCACAGAAACACACGTACACACTGCACAGAGACAGCACAGAGAGACACGTACACAATGCACAGAGAGACACATGTACACACTGCACACACACGTACACACTGCACAGACACACACGTACACACTGCACAGAGACACACGTACACACTGCACAGAGACACACGTACACACTGCACAGAGACACACGTACATACTGCACAGAGACACACGTACACACAGCACAGAGACACACGTACGCACTGCACAGATACACACGTACACACTGCACAGAGACACACGTACACACTGCACAGAGACACACGTACACACTGCACAGAGACACACGTACACACTGCACAGAGACACACGTACACACTGCACAGAGACACACGTACACACAGCACAGAGACAGCACAGAGACACACGTACGCACTGCACAGAGAGACACACGTACACACAGCACAGAGACACACACGTACGCAATGCACAGAGACACACACGTACGCACTGCACACAGAGACAGAATGAACGCACAAATGAACGAATGAATGAACGAACAAAAGAAGGATGTACAAAGGACACAGCCTTAGTTAACGCATTGTCTAGACAGATGAATGCGTGGGAAATCGTGTTGGAAGATGATACTTGAGAAGAGCGATTTATTTTTACTGTAGTAAATTCTATAGAGCCGCCCCAGATCAGAGTATAAGATGAGCTCGATTTGAGTCAATTGATGCAAGGCTGTCAGGAAGAATTTTCCACATTCTCCTAGTGATGACTGCTTGAACAGGTTGGTAAGACAATTTGCTACCAAACCATCTTTGATCGTTTCCCAAAGCACACACGTGGAATTATATATGCTTACGGAGAGGAAGGGAGGAAGGGAGAGAGAGAGAGAGAGAGAGAGAGAGAGAGAGAGAGAGAGAGAGAGAGAGAGAGAGTGAGTCAAAGAGACGCAGACAGAACAGAGAGACAGACAGAACAGCAAGCCTGCTAGCCAGCTAGACAGAGAGACAGAGAGACAGACAGACAGAGAGACAGACAGAGAGACAGACAGACAGACAGACAGACAGACAGACAGACAGAGAGACAGACAGACAGACAAACGGAGAGACGGACAGACAAACGGAGAGACGGACAGACAGACAAATACACGCATACAAACACACACAGACACACTCCCAGACACACACACACGCACACACACACACACACACACACACACACACACACACACACATTCCATAATCCGTTGATAGTATCCATAGCATCCATCACTAGAATGCAGCATCATGTATCCCTGCAATTACCGGAAACGTGGCTCAGTCCAAGGGGCAGATGTCTGCTGACATTGAATGCGTGCTATAAATAGTCCCAGAGCTTAGGGTAAACAATGCAAAGTTTCAACAGCCAGCTAAATTTAGAAACGTCATAGGGCAGGCAGGACATACGTTTGCACTTAAGTTAGCTCCAATCAAATTGTATGAGATGGTGATTGATTCTGCCTGTATAATCTGTACCAGCGTACAATGGACCATGGAACAGCTAGATGATAGTTATGGGGTAATAGGACATTTCGACACGTGACAGTGGAATAGCTTTACAGTGAAGCAGTTTGACTGGGGCGTTAGGACAATAATTTGACAGTGGGACAAAGTGACGATGAAACAACATTAGCTGTGGGTCGTTGGGACAATCGGACAGTGGGACTTAAAGAAAGTGTGCTTAAACATTGATCGACTTTTCATGCACCTAATGACGACAGTGGCGGGGGCGACGACGACAGAGGAGGAGGAGGAGGAAGAAGAAGAAGAAGAAGAAGAAGAAGAAGAAGAAGAAGAAGAAGAAGAAGAAGAAGAAGAAGAAGAAGAAGATGGTGATGATGATGATGATGAGGAGGAGGAGGAGGAGGACAAGTCATTAGATAATGGACATAATTCCCCCTCTAATTCCTCCAGATGAAGGCACTGCGGCAGTGAATTGTGGCAGCCTCATCACGTCGCTATGATACAAGACTGCGTCGGCCGTGTTCTACTGGAAATGTCTGTACGTGTCTCAATTCCAGCTTCGTGCTGTTTACGCACGAAAACCCACACCCATACACCCTCACTCATACATGTATGCGCACACGAGCACACAAGGACGCACACGCATGCGCGCACTCACACGCACACACACGCATGCAGACGCGTGCGCGCACACGCACATTCATTGCTTAAGGTGTTTGTACTAGCCTGTGTGTCTGTCTGCGTGTGTGTGTGTGTATGTGTGTGTGTGTGTGTGTGTGTGTGTGTATGTGAGAGAGAGAGAGAGAAAGAGAGATATATGCTGGATAAGGAGAGAGAGAGAGAGAGAGAGAGAGAGAGAGAGAGAGAGAGAGAGAGAGAGAGAGAGAGCGAGCGCACATCTACAGATAACTTTATTCACCTGTTACGACGCTTTGTAGCAAGGACGCCCCCCCACCCCCCCCCCCCCCCCCCCACCCCCTTTGCTGCCTTATCATTGAAGTCGTGAGAAAAGGCATTAACAGCATAAGGCACAGGAAATGCAGTGTATTAAGCAAAGGATTTCTTATCTTCACAGGCTGTGGTGGCATGTGGTGGCAGGCCTTGTAGTACCTGGCCTCTTTGTTTGGGAAGGTGAGTTTCCCCATTGGCTGGGTGGGGAGGGGTGTAGGGGAAGTTGGGGAGGCAAGCATTCCCGCGAGGTGAGGGTGTGTGTCTGCGAGTGTGTGGAAATGTAGCTGCCACACCCAGCATACGAGCCCAATCCCAGCCGCTCTGGTGACCTGACCAACACAAACACGGCGCCCGATAGAGCGAGCACTGCGCATTCAGCAGGTAGACTTCGGCGTGACCGGACAGACTTGGCTATAGTCCGTTTCAGCTCTCACCCACGCCAGTCTCATGGTTCTATGGTCTGTTTCAGAGGAGCGTGAGATTGCGGGTGATAAATGTTTCTGGTTATAGTCCGTTTCAGTCCACGCGTCCGACCGGCAGGCGTGCCAACTCGTCTGCCGCCTGCACGCAGCGCAACATCGATCCAGCCATCGTTTGCTCGTGTTGTTGGTTTTTTTCCCACTCTCCTCCACGCCACGGCCACGACGCAAGATGAGTCATTCAAAGAGCAAGACGAAAACAACTAGCACTACATCGCCGTGTCCTTTGCTCTGACCTTTCTCTTTTTCTCTGCGAGCCTGAGAATAAAACGCATTTTCCTTCAACAGTTTGAAGACATTTTCCGTTAAAATTGACTTTAAATGAAGGACGCCATTAGCCGGGAAAAGTTAATGTTTATGCTTCAGATTGCATACACTGATGGATGAGAGAGAGAGAGAGAGAGAGAGAGAGAGAGAGAGAGAGAGAGAGAGAGAGAGGCTACACGTGACCAAGACTTCGCTCTCCTCTGCTCTCCTGGGAGAGGCCAGATCAGTGTACACCCCACCCCCTATTTTCCTGCTAGCCTCCCCATACCCCCTTACGTCCCATCCCCTTATACCTCCACCTCCCCATGACCTCCTGTTCCCCTCGATCGCGCTGCTTGCACTACTTTCCATCGCTACGCTGCTTCGGAGTTGAAATGGCGGTCTGACGACATACAGAGGCCTCACTTGTGATCTGGCTCCCCCTCCTCCTCCCCCTGCTTCGGCTGTGACCCCAGCTGCTCCCTCTCACCTGACACCCCCCCCCCCTTCCCTTCCACCCCCCTCTCGCCTCCAATCCCCTTCGCCCGTCCGTGTGTCCTGGTTGATCGATCGACTACCACGCACTGACAAAGAAGAATGCTGGCTACAGTCTGTTTCACATTTTGGCGGAAATACTCTATAGTCCGTTCTGGAAAATGCACAAGACAATAGGCAATAATGTGGGTCTGTAAGTGCTTCAGACAAAAATATCTTTATGCTTTTCATTCGCCATGATAAAGCCAGTGCGTGCACATGCTTGTAGAAGGAGAATAACGTTTGGACCAATGAACGAACAAGTGCATAACGAATGAATGAATGAATGAATGTGGTAGCGAGTGAGCGAACATTACAAAGGAAGCGGGCGAACGAACAAAAACCCCCACAAGAAGAAATGGAAATGTATTCTCATTTTACAGGGTGGTAGGGTCGGACCCACTTCAAAGTGATTTTTGGGGGGTGGGGTGGGGGGTAGGGGATTGGGGGTGAGGAGACAGAAACTTGTCATTTGTGAGTTTTGAAAGCTTTGCTCTTTCGTTGTGCAAAATGCTAAGCTTCCACTGAATGGCGTCATCGTGGTGTTTGCAGAGTCAGGTACAGAGTAAAGTCTAATTATGGTTGCTTCATTTGAAGAAAACGTGTATCTCTTTTCACAAAAAAGGAGTTGTAAATCAGCGCAGAACTGCCTGCCACACCTTCAACTCATCCAGTCCAAACATGTCAGTGTGGTCCTGATAGCCCAGCAGCCAGGGAATCCAGGGCGGGGTTATCCAAGACTATGGACAGGCAGTCCAAAGCAATCCAAAGCGAATTCAAAGCAATTCAAAGCAGTCCAAAGCAATCCAAAGCAATCCAAAGCAGTCCAAAGCAATCCAAAGCAGTCCAAAGCAATCCAAAGTAATCCAAAGCAATCCAAAGCAATCCAAAGCAATCCAAAGCAATTTAAAGCAATCCAAAGCAATCCAAAGCAATCCAAAGCAATCCAAAGCAATTTAAAGCAATCCAAAGCAATCCAAAGCAATTTAAAGCAATCCAAAGCAGTCCAAAGCAATCCAAAGCAGTCCAAAGGGCGATTCCGGTTTCATTTACAAAGTGATC